>BLFK01000071.1:121796-185887 GCA_014634185.1 Astreopora myriophthalma | reverse complement strand
AAAAAAAAAAAAAAAAAAAACCAGTACACTTTTGTCTCTTATCTTTGGCAGCGAACGAGGCAGTGGCTCGAGGTCTACCTCCATCACAGAATGGGGGAAAACTAGGCCTCCCTTTACCAGAAGACAGCTCGGTTACAAGAGGAGGACAACAATGGTCAGGTAACAAATTGGAACACAAAATGGGGCAGCAGATTTAGACAGTTTAGAAATTAGCAGAAAAGATCTCATTATTTTTTACAACCTTCTGAGCCATATCTTTTTTCCTAGCAGAGGACATCATAGTAACAGAATACGGTAACCTTGGTTGCTGGTCTGACACAAGGGAGTGGAAGAACCCAACGAAAAGAGCTATGATGGTGCTAGAGGGCTTAGATCCTCTTCTTGCAGATAGTTACCACGAAAGGAAGCAACCGATTAGCAAATGTGCTGACGTGGCAAAACGGCTTGGTTTCCGAGTATTTGCCATTCAGAATGGTGGACAGTGCTTCGGCGGTGCAGATGAGGTTGCGTATAAGACATATGGGCCTTCTGAAAAGTGCGCCGATGGTGTGGGAGGGCCCTTGGCGAATGATGTCTATAAACTCTGATAGTGGTCTAATGTCATAATTCTATCAGCCTATAATTCCAAGACCAGTGCAAATATATGCATGGCCACATGAGCCTGAATTTTAAAACACAATATTTATTTGATAGACGGCAAATTGTCCTCACGTAAAGGAACAAATTCCATTTAAGAATTTGATAATGCATGAGCAGAAAATATGTCCAGTAAATTAAGTCTTTTCATAGGTAAATTTAAGGTCATTTCATTAGGCGCATAAAAGAGATCTTGCGCAGACGCTAGTGTTGTACCTTGAACAGTCTCACAGAGTCGCTGCTGCAACATTTTAACTAGGCAAACTGTAGTATCCTCGTTTTCTGTTCTAGACGATTTAAATTCAAGCAATCTTCTTAGCAGCCTCTTGTTGCTTTTTTTTTATGTTCAGTGTCCCCTCCCCTGTCTGCTTTGACATGCGCAGCCGAGTAAAGTTTGAAAACATAACTTGATCAACGGTCTCCCGCGGAATACAATTCTAAATGAATAGTATGGATAGGAACATCGGTAAATCGGTATCGATTATCATAGGTGAGAGACGAGCATGTTTTTTGGTTGGATGACAAAGACGATACGTCATATTACCTAGAGTCTAATTATAGGGAAATTGACTTAGCTAACTCTACATTCCACAATCAAGCGCACCACACTGATCCTCCTTCCATTGTGTGCTAAAATCGTTGGGCCTAAGCAAGTGTTCCTGGAGTGAAACTATTAGCTTTCTGACATAGACAACTATGACGTCACAATTAAGTAAAAATAAACAAACGAGGTTAATTCAGTTGAACAGTATCAATGAACAAGTAATCCTGTTACTAGCCTTTGATAGGTAATAAAGTACTTTTCTATTTTGTTTAAAGAATTCAATTTACAAGTAGCAATGTTTGAAATCGTTTAATAAAGTTGAACATACTTATCTTGGCTTTGGCCGACGTCTTTTTTTGAAGACACTCATCTTGGCATATTCTTCACCATCCCACTTCGCTCCACCGCATCGTAACCGACCGTCTTGTCGCCTATATGAACTCTTACAGCTTACAACTGAATATAGTGGAAGCGCTTTTCCATGTGTAAATTTGATGTGATAGATACTTCATGTTACTTTCTTTCCATTATGAAACGCATTCGCCAGTGCAAGGAAATTGGGAAAAATTTGTTTTTGCTTGTCTAAAGTGTCCCAGCGCCCAGGAATCCTAAATCGCCTATTGTATATAACGCGTGGAAAAAAATAAAATAAATAAATAAATAAATGGTTGATTATGATTGGATGATCACACGCGTTCCGGCAGGCTGTATCCTACCAAATGGACCCTGCATGCATATGGCTAAACACTTTACAGCCTACAGATTCGGCGCCGGGCTGTCCATTTTTCCCTTTTTTTCAGTGAGTAGTCCATATTAGTTCTTCTTAAGAAGCAACAGCTATTGAAATTGGCAGGAACCAAATTGAATGGTCAAGCTGAGCATGAATTCTCAAAGAGAAAAGTTTCTATAACTATTGGTTTGTCATCCTTCTTCGAAAATAAAGCTTTGAAATTAAGCTCTGTAGGTAGCTGGACTTAAAGCAACAAACACCTGGACCAAGTTCAGTGACGAACAGTCTTCGTGATAATAACATGTGTTTCTTGGCGATGACCCTTCTGGCGGGCTCGGAGGTGACTTCTGGTCTTTTAATATCGATAAAGTACATCCAATCACATGGCCTCATACTGCATCTGCAAATTTTCCATTGTTAGATTTCCTTGTTTTCAGATAGAAAAACGTTCGTCTTAGGGAACATTCTGATACAGCTCAACAAAAATATAACTGACTATAGAGTAGAAAAAGCTTTCCAAATTTTGAAATGAATCAAGACAGGAACTATAACTAAAATTCTTGACATAAAAGAAGATATAATTTTTAAAACAAATAACGAACTAAATAAAACAAAACTTTGCCTCGTTGCAGAAAAGGTTCCCTAATTAAATAACTTAACGAGGGCATTTGCTTTGTGATATAAGGTATTCAGTTAATACTGGAACTTTTTCGCCGAGGAATTGGTCAAAAAAAAAAAAAAATCCGCAACCCTACGTAACAGTTCGGTATCATTGTGTGTTTGCATAAGTCGCTTTGAATGGAACTAGGCAGTTATGCCAGAAGACGTATCCTTCTGACAATCACTGTGATCGACAGCCCAGAAAATAACACTTGTTATTATACCAGTCATGTAAGCCGTACGACCAAAGGCAATGTTCACGCTATCGTTTCCTCCACATTGTATTGTTGATAAATTAAGCAAACATTTTAAGCTTGAAAAATCGCAGCTTACAAGACCCCTGCTGTGTGCAACAATGCAAAACACGTAACGAAAGTACTTTGGCTTTAATACAGCTCCGAAAGGGGTAGAATTACCCTCAAACAAGCAAAGTCTCAGCCCTCCTCATTTCCCCTTCCTTTCTCAAACTTCCAGATGCAGTTTCGGCACTTATCACTGAAGATCACACCCTAATTTGTCCCAGTTTGAAATTACGCTCTAACAGTTTACCTACTGGAGCAAGGCAAAAAACCAGCTTGTACTGTCTGTACACTTAAGTATGTCCAATCAGGAGTTATTTATTTCACGAATTAGCAGGTTGTACGTTTAAGGGACATTTGGTTAATAAAATAGCGAACAAAACCCACCGGCGATGGCATTGTTTTCATGTTACCTATACCCCTCACCAGCTAGCGCGATTGTTTGTATTATTAATATGGTTACTGCCTTTCATCTTAACAGAAGCGGAGATATGTAGTCAAAATATGAAAGTTTTGCGATATTGTTGTCCGCTTTTTCTATGTGTTTTACAGTTCATCATTGTTTCGTCAGGTAAACCTCAGACACAACGGAGAAGCCATCATGTAAGGCAGTCGGCAAAAAATTCACCCTCAGGCGGCATCAGAAGAGAGAGAGGAAAGCATAGTCATCTTATTGTGAAGAAAGAAGATGCGTCATTCTCAAACAGTTCAGGAACTAGGCAACGAAACGTCGCGAGGAACAAAAAGATCCACGTCAAAGTGGAATTACCTACTGGTGTCTCGAGGAAGCACTCTACTTGGACTCACAATATTGAGAGAGCAAAGGATAAACTTACTGGCACTAACCCAGTCACTTTTCACAAGTCAAACCTAGCAAGTATAAAGAGAAAGGCAAAAGATAATGATTCAAATTCAACGAAGGCTTTAAAGAAGAAAAAGTTGTTTAAAAAGTACGCTCTGTTTCAATCAATACCTTCCGTCCAGTCGCAAGCTGAAGATTACCAGTCAGCTATAACTGGAGGAGACGATTCAAATGCAGGATATGCTTTACAGGCTGACGGAGACCAGACAGCAGACGCTGCACTCCAACAGTTGTCACCCGATGACCAGCAACAGCAGCCACTGAGTCAGTACGGCGTGTCTCAAGATGGCGCCGCTTATCAGCAAGAAAATAGTCAATCATCAGAAGCAAATTTCGCGGAAAGCAATAACGAAGACGCAGCTCAAAGTGAGGATGGGCAACCTTCTAGTCTCGAACAAGCCATTCAGTTACAGCAGGCGGCTTACACTCAGCACCCACAGGAACAAGAACAGGATCAAGAGACCACATCACCAAGTAGTCAAGATGGAGAGCTGGCAGGTCAGGAAAGCCAAGTGGTTGACAATGGCCAGCTGCAGTATCAGAGTGAAAATACCGGTCAAGAACAGGAACAAAGTGTTCAAGGGCAGCAACAACAAGAGCAGGAACAACAAGAGCAGGAGCAACAAGAGCAGGAACAACAAGAGCAAGTCCCAGCTCAATCTAGTTTTCAACAAGCCGGTTTTCAGCAAGAACAACCACAACAGCTCGACCAGCAACAATCTCAGAGTATAGATCAGCAGCAGCAAGATCAAACACAGGAATACCAGCAAACGCAAGACGAAGGACAACAACAAGAACAACAACAGTTAGCTGAGGAGCCCCAGGAAACAGAAGGGGAAACACAAGGCGTCTCCACTTCATCTAATTCACTGGGCAGCTTGTTTAGTACAGAGGGTCAGTCGACAGCAACAGAACAGCAAGCTCAAGGAACTCTAAGTTATGCCAACGAACAGCCCAACGAAGGCGGAGACAAAAGTGCAGGGCCTGGTGTTCAGTATGCATCTTCTATCGAAGAAGCACTTAAGGAACCAGCTGTTTCACCACAGGAGAGTAACAGCGAAGGAGTAGATGCCCAAGGAGGCGTCGATGCGAACGAAGGAGCCAATTTAATAACCATTCGTCCGGCAGCAGATCACAAAGGAGGGGAGAACAATGGTTTTGAAGGAACAGGAAGTATCACTGCTCCAACTGGATATCAAGCCTCTGTTGTAGATGACAATGGCAATCCTATCCAAACTGGGCCAAACCCAGAAGTCAATGAATATACTTCTTCGTACGAACAGCCGGGAAATGGAGAGTCCAATGGCTTTGAAGGAACTCAACAATTACAAAGTACTTCGCCTATAGCGACGGAAAGTCAAGCTGAACAGAACTATGCAGAGCAACAATCTCAACATCAAGGTTCCGTGCCGAAACTGCCTCCGATGGATGATGACGTTTACAAAATCATCAACATTGCAAACAAGAATGCTCCAACTGCAGGTAATCATTTGGATTTTTGTCTACGCATCAACATTTACACATCAACTCGAGTAAGTTGACCTAATCCAAGCATTAGAACCTAAATGATTTAGAGAAGAGACTAAAAGAAGTCGTGCAAAAAAGACCTAATGCATCTTCCCTAAAGAAGAGCCTAAAGTTTAAGATGAATCACCAGTTTCAATGACCTGCCTATATGTGCACATGAGAAAAGATCAATCTTGCAATGATGATTACACACCAAAATCATGAAGGAAAAAGAATACATTAGCACTCCGGTGGTTCAATTACTCCATCTTCCCACTTCTTGCAAAGGTCCAAGTTTGTTAAGCTAAAGCGATAAACTAGTATGCTGAATTTAATAGTCTAACGGACTTCTTATGAAAAGCTTAACCTTTAACTCTTTAACCTGTTTGGAGCGGTATTGCTAGGCATCAATTGAGACTACTTTTTACGCATGCACAGTCAAGGGATGTAAAGGATGCCCTCCTCACGCGAGATGCATAGACAAAGTCTGCATAATCAACGATGATCAACCGCTGGCCCATATACTGTCCGCTCTCTCTGGTCCGGAGCCAGGTATGCATGATCAAAGTCCTTGAAATTGAATGTATTGATTGCTTATTTTCCCACATCACGGACGCTGCAATTGAGCGAGGCTTGGATAAACTCTATCGGTACGCAATTTTGAACATAGGTTAGTAACTGAAGCAGTGGGCATTTTGTAGACAAAGTAAAGGACGTTCGAGTAGCTCGAAACCGGTTAATATTACTACTAACCGAACAACTAAAGTGTATGTTGTCGCACAACTCTTCTTCGGACAATTCATCATTTGTTTCATTAAAAGCATAAACTTTTAACATATTAACTTATGATAATGCAATATGAGTAATTTGTGAATTACTTTCCGTTATGCGTATGAGCATCAAGTTGTTGACCCAGATTTGCAACAGATTTCACCTTAACAATGTGTGGCTCTATTATAACTGATTACTTTATGGGTCAGTTTTTTAAGAACACGTTGTTTGCAGATAATTGATGGATAAATACACTAGTGAGAAAGCGATTAAACATGACAGTGCTATACGACAAAATTACACTTGATCAGGAAAATTCAAAATGGGCACGGAATATCTGACCACCAGTTGCACTTTTCTTGGAATGCTTTTCCATAAAACGCATCGGGAGAGACCAGCCCATTCCTTCAAAATTTACGTAGTTAAGGCCAAGACGCCGGTACTCCAGTGTTGAGATATTTGATTATTGACTACTTGACTGTGATATGAATTAAAGTATAGCAAATGCTTCTGGTTCTTTATTTCCACTTTTTCGTAAAAAAAAAATGTCACATAGATCACTTCCGTCAATCCCCGAAAACTGGGGTGTAACAGTTTTCAAATGCTTGATTCGTTTTAAATTCATGTGATCCCTTTGAATTTCAGATGACGATTCTCAAGCTACTGAATGTAAAGACTGTCACTATAATGCCAAATGCATCAACAAAGACTGTGTTTGTAAGGCAGGTTACACTGGAGATGGAATTGACTGTCGTCGTAAGTGTAAATAATTTAATTATCTATCATGAAACAAAAAGTTAATGGTTTGTTCAAATATATTAGCAGTTTCACATAAGATTTACAGATTCCGGTTAACAGCCAAACGACGCCTGACAGTACACAATCAATGGGATCATCATTCCCCATTTCTCTTGTACATCTATCTTATAGCTCATTCTTCTTTTTTTCTTTCCAATCAGCTGACACGTGTCTGCCAGGATGCAAGGAACATGGAAAATGTATCAAAGGCTTCTGCTTATGTGACCACCATCATTACTTCAACGGATATGAATGCGCGCGTAAGTAGACCAGTAGCGATGTTTTAAAATAGAAAAATAAATAGGCAATAAGCTGCAAATATAGTAAATGCCTGTGAACCCTGCCCCCCCCCCCCCGACCCCCCTAAGTGGCTGGCTTTACCATACTATCTTATGGACCGAGATCTATCCGACTAGTGAGTAAAATCTTCTGGCGTCACCCTTGACGTCACTCTTGAGACACAGCACCGTTTCCTCCAGATTTTCAAAAGATTATCGATAAAATGATGAACATGATGGGCCAGCCATTTTTTCAGAAAGATTTGACCCTTGTTATGATGGAATGGTGAAGACCAGTAGCTGTTACTATCCCAATATGCATCCCACGTATCTGCTTTCCAATCATTACAAATCCCCTCCATTTTGTCCTAACATGATCAATTTCCTATTAATCTTACCTAATTTATTGATGCTTTCGTTTACCTGATATAGCATACAAGATAACACACAGGAACTGCCCTATTCAATGCAGCACGTCATGCCACGCCAAATGCCCACTAAATTGCTGCAAACATCATCCAGTTCTTAAAATTCATTACAACGGTGACAATGCCCAGCAGATCAACCTACCCGCCGATGGCCCTCCTCCAAAAACTAAAACCGGTGCTCATCCAACAGAAGTTGTCCTGAAGCCTTTTGTCAAAGTTGGCGAGGCTGTTACTAATTTTGCTCCAGACTTCCAGTCACGCCCCAACGATTCAGATGAGACTGACTTAGAAGCCGTTAACTTGAAAAATCCCGCAGGCGGCTTTGCAATTACAGAAACAGAAGCCAATCCGCTGGTGGGGGAAGACGAATGTCCGGATACATGTAGTAACGAGTGCCGAGATACCTGTCCAGTTAAGTGCTGTCTCAAAAGGTGTCCTTTGAGGTGTATGGAAGATTGTAATCCTTCCTGTCCTAAAACATGCTGCTATCTTAACGGTGCGAATATTCAATTTCCTATGGTGGATTCTACAGTTCAAGAGAATTTCATGAAGACTATGGCTGAAAAATTTTGTCCCAGAGCGTGCAGAGCCAAATGTGATTCCAAATGTCCACCCATTTGTTGCGAGGGAAATTTGACTTCCACGCCTCTCAAAAACGGTGATTCGGTACACCCTAAAAGTAGAAGCAAGAAGAAAACGAGCTTTATGAAAAACGCAATGAGTTGGTTCGGAATGATGAACTTTTTAAACATGATGAACAGCATGTATGGTTTAAAGCAAATAAAGTTTCCTTTCAAACTGGACGACATTAAGGCTAAAGCTCTCCATCCCACAAAACCGAAGAGCGTAGAAGCAAACACTCTTGTGCATTTCCAGCAAGTTGGTGTTGCAGAAAGTCCAAATGATGCAAATAGTACATGTCCTTCGTTTTGCAATACAACATGCTCTCATCCATGCCCCCAAAGATGTTGTAAAGATAAAATCAAGGCACCAGAGTCAAAAACAGTTGATCGGCCATCATATTGCCAACCTTCCTGTTCCTGGTTTTGCTCGAGCAGTTGTCCAAAGAATTGTTGCTTGAAGACTAAAAGACCGGCGCTAGTAGCGCTCCATCCAACAGAGCCTCTTACAAAGGCAAAGGCAAAGGCTTCTCCCTTGACTGCAGCACAAGTTCTGCCATCTGTTGTTCCGGATAATGCTCACACTGTTTGTAAAGCCAGTTGCCCAGCTTACTGCTATCCTCATTGCTTAGAAAACTGTTGTGAAAGAGGTGTGGTGCCAACAACAGCACAAATGCAAGCTAAACAGTCTTTCAACAACTTCTTTGCAAAGCAACCGACGCCCTCTAATCTTGACTGTCCAGGAATTTGTCAAACCAACTGCACCCAATCTTGTCCTACGGGATGCTGCGAACGATCAATGTCATTGGTAACACCATCACAGTTAGCAATTCCATCTTCTGTACATCTTTGTCCAGGTGGCTGCCTTTCTGAATGTTTTCCTGCTTGCACAATGAGCTGCTGCAGGGTTAACATTAAAAAGCAAGATCCCACTCAAAAGCCAACCAGGAGACAATATCAACCTGTTCGAAAACCTCCACCATTTCCATTGCCACCACCGTCTGCTGTTTGCCACCCTGGGTGTTCGCGATCCTGTTACCCAAATTGTGACGAAAATTGCTGTAGGGCGGCCTTAGGGCTTTCCTCTGGCTTAAGTAAGTCTCAGGAAACGGGATCAACACCTTTTACTATAAAAGTCCCCTGCCCTTCAGAATGCAGACCTTTTAACTGCCTTTATTATTGTCATCACGACTGTTGCTTGCGAGGAAAGCACCAACCGTCTTCGAAAAACGAAAAACGTCGTTCGCAAGCATCAAGTTTACAGGAAAAGAAGAAATACCTGACTAGGATGACAAGAATAAAAACATTACCCATTCGAAGCAGAACAATAGCGTCTGATAAAAGTACTTTTGGTGGTCGATTGGGATATAAGAGGGCAACAATTCATCACAGACCACAACATTAAATTGGTTTCAAACAGCATGAACATTTCCCGATTTTCCCAGCGATCAGAAATTGGCTACCCTGCAATATAAACAAACTGTCTACCAGAAGAAAGGACTGGCAATTTATCATTTCTTAAATTAAGCAAATTTTATACAGGCATATGAACGTGACAGCGAAAATCCGACCTCCAGTCTGTGTTAAATCATTTTTACTTGAAATAATTTGACCTGAGTGTTAACCTAATTGAATTATGAAAGATTAGCCAAATCAAATATAATTTTTTTATTAGTGTTATATTAATGATTAGTATTATATAAATGATTAAAGTAGAAACAGGCCGTAGAAGGAGAAAAAATTGTCTCCCCCCTTCTCCGAACCTGATTTTTTTTCCAAAAGAAAATAGTTATACCACGAAATCAAGTTCTACGTGAACGTATGTATGACCAGCTCCAAACACTGACTTGATTATGAATTCCCGTGGTTCAAGCCAGGGAAAAAGAAAAACACTGTTGCATACAAGCAACCGATGACAATTTACGGAAAATACAATACAGAAATTTGAAATTATCTAAAGTTTGGAAGTATGAAGAGAAAATGAGAGAATAATTTAGAACGAACACATAATCACGATTTTCACCAATACGTTCTCCATCATAGCTCTTAATTGTATTCCCTGTTAATCGTCGCTGTACGCTTGGTTCATTCTGAACGCATGATGGAGAGATTGCTTCCATTTCCATCTTATCTATCCACTATAGGAACGATCTTATCATTTTTTTTTCAAGTCAGTCGCTAGGATCGTATCAAAATATAAATTTCCGTCATTAGAATCACTTAGGTCGAACTACTCTGATTGGTGTAAGTTGGACTATAGAAAGGAAATGAGCAATCAAGGATGATATTTTCTGGTGTTCGAGTATTACTTGCTCAAGCTCCACATCATCTTTGTATAATTTTTCAAAAGTTCATAATCTCTTTATATCGTTGGATAAACGGCTTTGATATCATGTTAATATAACACTAGATCTAGAGGTGATCATACCACCAATAGTTTTCGGAACAAAAATCCCCTGCAAAACAAAACTAGTTTGCTAATTAAAAATGCGCCAAGGTGAGGAATGTAGCTAAACCTTACAATTACTGTTCACAGATCAAAGAATAGATGAAATATTTTTTCCAAAGGAATAAAAATATTTATGCTGTGTGACATGACGTAATTTCCTATCTTCAAGTAATTTCACAGGTCTTACATAATGCATACAAACGAAGCCCTTTCGCTCGCTGTTCCAAGCAACTCAAAGTCAATTTCCCTCCTCCCTATTTTGTTATTTGCCAATGGCAGGTGTGCCCTCGCTGTTACCGGGATAATGTTAAGCTTAATTGAACCTTAATTGAACAATGACAAGCCATGCTCATTACAACAAGGCCAAAATTAGCCCCATGGAGATGATTCATCCTTTGTGTCCCAGCAACAGCGCTCACGCAAACCCACACCTTGCCAACAATCATGAGCTTTCAGATAAGAAACATGCAGATAAGGATGCTCTGACCATTTGATGCCAGCCTAAATATACGAAAACAGCAAAACCTGCTTTCCTCAGCCAATAATAACACTGAATTATGCATAGCATAAGAACGCGGACGCACTGAGGTTCCCCGATTAGAAGCCACGCAGCTATAGGAAACATGGGGTCAAATTAATTTACAGCCGAGCCATTCCGAACAGATAGTGCAAATTTGTCTTAGACAGTATATAACGAAAATGTGATGCGTTCGGTTCCACCCCCTCTCCATTGGCAACTGCGGGACTCAAGTGGGAAGGGGAGAGAACAGCTAAACTTGTCCTGCTGGCCTTTTGTTGAAGCCCTCTCTTTGTGAATTCAACTTCTTAGCCCTTCAGTGGATCCATATTTTTCACCTGTTATTCTTCATTTCTCATTGTGGACAAATTTCTGATAAAATGACACCATTTTTATCAATTGTTGATAAAAGCAGTATAGCAGTTCTTGGCGAAAATCGCTCGCTCACTCGATTCCTGTAAACTTTTCCTCCTACTCTCTCCGCTGACCAGCGCGCAAAGCTTGCGCATGTAGTTAATCTGAAGTTGCGTGACGATGCGCGATGCTCCTCATCCACATGCGAAAAAAAAAAAGTCAAAGAAAACAAGTGGGGTAAAACGCCACTACAAGTTTTATTTGTTCACCATCCCTCTCAGTAAAATTAAGGTGTGTAAATTTGTAAAACAGTCCGCTGATTTACTTGGGATCACTCAGTTGTCGCTGGAAAGTCACGTAAATAAATGTTCTGGCGGCAGCAATTCTATTATTTGTTTGCCGACATTGATTTGAGCAACTTAAAATGTACGAAATGGAAGCGAATAAATTTCAAGAAATCAAAGAACATTGAAGTACCTATAAATAGCGAGCACCTGAGGGAAAGGACAGTCGCACGGGAAAACACAGAGTGACTTCGCACCGAGTCAGCTGGTAACTCGGTTTGCTCACTAAATCACTTCCTTTAGTGGCTATATTTACTACTCCTGGATCAGTTTAGGTGCTGGAGAGTGTAGAACCAAATGTGTGTTGAGATCATTGAGCTGTACAAGTTGCACTTCACTGTTTTAAGTGCCCTATTCTTACACATTCTGCGAATTTGGCAGGTGATTGAAGAGGAACGTTTAGCATTGAGTTGTTCAACTACTTTTGACTTGCCTGTCCTGCACGCAAGCTATGCGTTTTTATGCTAGAACGTTTTCTTGGCAAATCGACAAGATAGACTGATAACATCAGTTTAAAGTGTGTATTAGGGACTCCCGAGAAGACAGAGCAAAATGTACACTTTCTGAACCACTGAGTTTTATAAGGTCTTTTTATGAAACCAAGCACCGGTTAAATTGAGTTAGAGACACTTTACGAACCGTTATGTCGGTAAGAACGTTTTGCCAACGTTGTTGAAGAATGCAGAATGCTAGTTTTTCTCTGTTTGCAAATAAGGTAATCTGTTTGCAAAGAAGAAAGAAATCTATGCTTGTTTCGGTCTTAAATCAATATTTGCCTAAAATGACGACACATCGTTCTGCTCGGTGAGCAAAATGACACAATGAGAAGGGGGAAATCGTGATTAAACAGGCATTCGAGACATAACAAGGCACTACAAATCTGAGCTGAACTGAAAAAAAAAAAAGCAAACAAATAAACGAGAGAGATCTGAACCAACTGTTGTATACGCAGTCAGGTGGATACAGCTCAACATTACGACACGTCCGCCCAATTTTATAACGCTTCAGTTGGTAATTTAAGAACACCAAAATAAAGGGATGTGAGTGGACTTGACTAAGTCATGACAGGTTAGCAGGTGATTGGTATAGTGTCAAAGATTGTAAATCACATTCGATGAGCAACCTCAAATATACAATATTTCGCTTTTGTTTTTCGCCTTCTTCTTGACCATACATTTAAATTTCATAAGTAACATAAAGGACTTAGAAGCTGTACCGCTTAAAAACTTCAGATTTCCTGGCTTTTACGTCATTCAAGAAGTATTTGCCTCGATGATGTAACCAGAAACTTGTTAATTTAATATTACTGGAAGGAAGCAAAGAATAGCATCCAAGATAGTCACGCGGTCCTCCGATTTTCTTTCCTTAACACAATAACTCAGTTTGTTAAGTTTTTAGAGCAAAATGGGTTAAGCCCGTCGAGGGAAAATTATGCAGGTTTGGCTATGATCGTAAACAATGTTACAAGGGCTGGGCCGTCTCTTGGTTGTATTTGTTTTGGTAATTGTCACAAATCAAGTCATCGGTCACAACACGGAGCATAAACATGGAGGAGAACAAAACACTACGAAAACAACAAATACCATCAAGAAGAACAGGACTGCAACGTATAACAACAAGTTCCACAAGAACGCTAACCAATTTTCTGGCAAACGACTTGGCAAAACACGGAATGACCGCGATCTTTCATTGGCTGCCCTAACAGGACTTAACCGCGCGGCTCTAGGATTAAGCCCTCTAACAGTGCCCTATGGAACAAGGCTTGCTACTCTTGGTTATCAGCAGGCTCCTGCTTTGCAGCAACTTTCGCAGTATCGCGGTTTGATTCCCACAACAAATGGTTTGATTCAAAACGCAGCGGCACTGAGATTACCATACAGACTGCAACTGGCTCGACTGCTGCCAACATTGGCCCTGTACAGAAATCAACTGCAATTGCCCAGAAACGAAGGAGGAAATCTGGCAACCGACGTTCATGTATTTAAGAGACCTAACAGATTAAAATACAATTCTATTCCACTTAAGCCCACCATTGAGCAACAGGACCTCATGGGAAATGGACTTAGTCTTCCGGCTTTGCTTCAGTTAAATTCTGCAGGAGATCCAAGTTTTAGTGATTTATCAGATGAAGGCCTTGATGAACTAGGTAAGTAAATGTAGATGGGGTTATGTCAACTTGCAGTTGGCGTTCCTTGAGAAGAGTCACATTGCCAAGTGATCGCTGAAATCTTCCAGCGAACTTTATCTAATCAATGAATTATCTTCCCTATCCCTTGTGGCCCTAAAGCTAAAAGACTTATTTGCCCGCGGCAAGCTAATCCCTGCTTCACACTCAATTATTTAATCGAACGTCACTTCACACCTTCAGTCACGAGTGTTTTGACATGAGAAATATGATGCATTTTCCAGCAGCGCTGTACAAATACCTCTTCGAACGACTGGGATCAGTTTTCTCTTGAAAGTTGTTTAGACTTTTTGGTAGCCCCCTCTCCCGCAGATCAATTAAGCTGGCTCAAATCCTCCTCGACCGAATCTTTTTCTTTGATTGTAACTTCGCGAGGACCGTCACGCAAAGTTCTTCTTTTAGAACAGGGGTGTGCCGCTAGGATCTTCGAATCCTTGGCCTATACTTGACCATATTCAAGTGCAATGTTACCACCCTATTCTGGACTGGGAGGCAAAAATCCCTACTCTATGGTAGACAGAGTGTTAACCCCAAATTGTAATTCTTATTTAAGTTGTTCATTTTCCATGACAGCCGCTGTTGTAGAACAAAATTCTTGATTTCTATACCCTATCGCAGACTAAGCAGTTTGAAAAGCATTCCTTTTCGGTTATATATAAGCTTACCGAGCGGATCCGAATGGATAGCGCAAAGTTGTCTTTGGCAGTAAGCGGGTTTGAATATGCAGCAAAAACGTGATACGTTCGGTCCCCTCGCTTCCTCAAGTGGGATGGAGAGAACAGCTGAAGTGGACCTGTCGACCTTTCGTTTAAGTCCTTTGTTTCTCAATTCCACTGTTAGCCCTCCAGTGGATATTTTTCACTAGTCTTTTCTTCACTCATTTTGTACAAACTTCTTTCCGTGTCAGAGTCAAAATGCAGCCTCACCCACCCATACACGGAGTTAACACATTTAAAAGTTAACAGCCGGTCAAATAAGAATCAATATTGTGTCCTTGACAGCTGAACATGCTGACATCTTTGCACCGGGACACACTGCTGTTCTTATTTGAAGTCTTACGGTCCCTACTGACTACACAAAGGGCATCAGTCCCTCGGACTTTGCACTGAAAACGGCAATACTTTGCGGCAACGTTTGTTGTTGCAGCATATGTATATTTGCAAAAACAGTAGGTACTGCACTACACTTTGCTTTGAAAAATTGTTGCAGCCCCAGATCTTGTTTTAACTGAATTGCAGAACTTTTCCGTCATTCTTGCGAGATAATTAGCTTTTGAAATTGTACTTTGTAAATTGTACTTGTATCTCTCGTTATGAAAAGTTTCAAAATAGCGACTAATAAATCACTTCTCTCAGTGGTATAAGGATTAGAGAGGTATGCACTGCTCACTGTTATACGTAATTTGTTTAGTTTTGTTCAGATGATGTAATTTTGATGAGGTAATTTAACACGGTATCTTAGGGCGCTTTCCATTTTTACAGAACCGGCCTGACAAAATAACACTGTAAAAATAGTGAATGCTAGTGGACTACCATTTAAGAATTCTTTCAAATTTTAACGTTAAATTGTGGACGGCAAAGAATTAAGTACTGCATAAGGCCTAAAATTCTTAAGTTGAACACAGCGTTAAAACAGCACCTGCAAAAATAACATGAAATTCTTTTGGGGTGACTGCCCATTGTTAGCTTAAACACTTGACTCTGTTATAATGGTCATTAATTGAATTAATTGGAGGGCACATGGTCTCATCATTCATTGCCAATCGCCGACCTAAAATTAACCTTCGCGTAACACATACAGCTATTCCATTTAGCCAAGTAGAGAATAATATCAATGACAGTAAGCGTTAATCACCCCTAGTTGTTGATATTAGATCCTGCATCAGTCTTTCTAGCTCTCGGATAATACCAGCAAAAGAGCTGCTGAAACCTTAGGTACAATATATGATGTTACAAATATTCTCTGTAGATAACACTTATGACATTGTCTTAATCGCTAATGTATACGAAACGTCCTTGTGACAAATTGTGTTAAGATTCACCAACACGGGCTAAGGCAAAGAAAATAAGTACTTTTACGTACTTTGAACTCGGACTATGTACGAATAAAGCCGATAATATCCCAGTCACAGGAGGACACCATGTTCTTTTTTATCCTGCACTACAACAATTGCGATTTTCCGCCGGTAGCGGAATGAGGTTGGTCACTTTAAATGCACAAACATTTTGTTGACAAACACTTTAAATGCACAAACATTTTGTTGACAAACAGGGAATGGCCTGTGGCTCTTTTTAGACCATAAATCACGTTACACACTACTCTACACACTACTACTCTACACACTACTCTCTCTCAAACAATTTTGCAGCGCCGGGGCATCGTTTTGGTGGGTTGAAAAGATCAGTTGAATTACGGCCCTCTTCCAGTTGGTAACTTGTTTCTTTGAAAAATGGTAGCTTCTCACCCATCCACCCAAAATCCTCGCTGGTCAAACTCTATCTCTACTGGTCCAGCGTTTCACGCCATTGTGTACATGTACTGGCATCCAAAACAAATTCTCTTCATCTTTAATGCCCAAGACAAAGCTACTGGGAGCATAAACAATATCAGAGCATTGTAGGGGTTTGGGAGGTGGCAGCGGTATGACGTTTTCTTTAGTTCAAGCGTCCTACCATTGTTAACATGGGCTATATGTATAGAAAGGTGATTTAGCCACCAAAGTGTGGACGAGAGCCTATCGATAGACAAATACCACTCCGTAAGGATACAACTGCTCATTCCCTGGCCATTTGACATTATCACTGTGGTACAACCACTGATGAAATAGAATCTGCAGTTTGCGAATTCCCTTCGTTTTTCAGGTAGTGTTTGTTTACCAAATCCATGTCACAATGGAGGGTCTTGTGTCAATCTCGGAGGAACATACGAATGCATTTGCAGAAAAGGTTACAGAGGAAAGACCTGCAAAGGTAGGCACTTCAAACACGGCACAGTTTAAGTTAGGGGATGAACAAGCGTAGCTAAGAAAGAAGAAGACTTTCTCCTTAGCCTGCTGGCCTCGATTGCTCAAAAAGTGGACAACGCTATCCACCGGATAAATCACTATCCAACGGATAGCGGCTGCGAAACCAATTGATTTATCTAGTGGATAGCGCTATCCACCCTTCGAACAACTGGGGCCTCATCATTTTCCAGCAATAAAAAATGCGGTTCAGCGCGTTCATTTTTGAGATATGAGCAACTAAAGCGAGAATATAGAGTGTACATGTTTTGCAGCGCTTTCCCGTTGCCTTGACATATTATTTCACAATAATGAAGCATCTTGTTTCGCAATAATTGGTGTTTCCTGTATGGTAACATTGCTGTTACGTGATACAGAGCTGTAGTGTGAATCCTATGAATAAGAAAGTCTCTTGAAAGTGTTGAAACTGGTCTGAGCCACCCTATATTGACTTAGCCAGCAGTAAAAGTTTGCATCGTTTCGCAGCGACGTCACAAGAACATCCCCTTAAGCATAGGAGAGACCAGGATTTGATACTAAAACCAACAGGTTTAATAACATTAAAGTTGAGATGATTTTAACAGCGAATGTCGCTCAGTGGTAAATCAGGTAAAAAGCTAATCCAAACGACAAACAAGAGAAACAACCATAACAGCCTCCTGCTGGAACTACGCTCGAACAAACAAACAAATAAGAAAGTCAGGAACGAAGTTCAACCGGACGCGGTTCATCAGTCCCACGAGCTCGAAACTTTCCAAGCTTACAAATGCGATGTCGCGTTAAAATGTCAGTGACTTTCTTGTTTCTTCAGATCTGCCAAAATCTACCAATCCACGTTGTATGGCCTGCTTCTTTCTTCAATAGTTTCTAAGCGTCGACCGACTTTTGCAACAGGCTTGAAAAAACCCTTCAAACCTTTAAAGCCACTTCTTAAATGATCCGGCAAGGCCATTCATGGTTATTACATATGACATTTCAGGGTACCTCCTTTGCCCATGGCCAGTTGATTCGTTGAAATTCGACCATTTTTCTTTACAAACGCACAACACATCGCCAAGTCTTAACTCGTTTTCTGTGATCGTTACCCGTCCGTCCTTGTTTCGTGTTTTACCATCTCTTTCTTGGCTTCCTCTCATTCAATTTTTCACTTACGACAATAAAATCAACACGCGAGATTTTATTTCAACACTTATACTTTCCGAGCATACTTTGCATATCAAATGATTTAAACACCTGACGAGCCGGTAGTTCTATCGTTCGAATCACTCCAATCCTTATAAATTAATACCTAAATAAACGAAATCAGATTTTTCGCTGTTGGAACACATTACAGCACGAAAATGTAAACTTAAGAGATCTATGTAACCATTGGATTCGCTTCAGTGCTCGAGCTATTTATCACCCAATTGTGCCCGCCAAAACAATCTCAGTATGCCAAACTTGGCAAGGTATTCATGTCCTGACAAAGTATTGGTCACATGGGTCAAATAACATCCAATCAAATGATCAGGAATTGTATCGCTGAGGTTCACAGACAGTTCATAAATACTTCCACCTGCTTAGTGCAACATCTGTGCCGACATTCAATTAAGAGGGGGGCGTGAACCGTTGAAATTAAGGTAGGAAGGTCGTGCTTTCCTACTGATGTAATCAGGGAAGATCAGTGAACAAGCATGTGGCATAGCCGATGCCTGGCAATCCGTATCGCTAGATCCCCCCATCCTTATCGTATTTTTATGCTTCAAGGATTTCTTCTTGTTTGTACCGTTGCGGGAAGACCTATGTAGCGAAATCGATGTTTTTCGTGGGCATTTTTTTGCTTACGAAAATATTGTTTGTAACTGGTGATTTATCGTTTATGTTTTCTTCTTCCAATGACTATAATCAAGAGGCGAACCCCTGCTTACCCAATCCCTGTAACAATGATGGACAGTGTACGGTGTCGGGGAAAAGTTTCGAGTGCTCCTGCTCCATCGGGTGGAAAGGTGAAAGATGTGAAGGTAAGAATGAACCAAAATCATCACTTACAGGTTGCTGTTAGCCAGCTTTTCTGTAATACAGCAAACTAAACCAATAACTTCGGAGCTCTTTACAAAACAAACAGATGTGTAGCACGCTATTTACATGTATTAACAAACGTGCACAAATTACACATCTCTTAAAGACCGTTGAAGGAAACAGGGATTTTGCAGCACCGAAGGGTAGGGAACTTTCTTACTGGTTTCACAAAAAGTTTTGACTAATTTTTCTGTCGTTTTAGCATGGACGTATATAAATACCACATTCACTTGGGCACCTTATTGGTTTCATAGTCTAAACCAGATGATGGTGTTTGTATTTACTGTTTCAGAGCCCAATAAATGTCATCCTAATCCTTGCCAGAATGGAGGGGCCTGTACAGAGTTAGAATTTGATTACGAATGCACCTGTCCACATGGATTTCATGGAAAACGCTGTGAAGGTACTAAAGCCATACATCAAAATCTGTTATTTATCTTTGATAAGCCAGATCGATTTAACGTTAAATTGTTAGCCCTAAGATTACAAGCTACACCTAACTTCTGTAACTGGCGCCTGATTTTCATCACATACAAGAACTAATCGTTCTTGTGCGTGTTTTTTTGCGTTGTCAAGCCTCTGAACTGCACGTTGATTTCTACTGTAAAGAAACGGAAAAAAAAAAACAAACAAACAAAAACTATACTTCGCCACAACGTCTTTGTGGTGGAACTAAACCGGCAAGGTAGGAAACAGACAAAGTTAACAAGGGGTAACAAGGAGACACACTGATCATTATTATTCAGCTAATGAACAGTTTGAACATGATAATTCGTTGCAGCCAAAAGAGCGAGTTGTTCTCATAGCCCTTGCCTTAATGACGGAAGGTGTATCGAAACATCATCGGGGAGTTTTCAGTGCATATGCAGACCAGGGTTTTCTGGACCAACTTGTGCAGGTACGGAATACGGGAACCTCTTCGTTTTAGGCCACCTTTTAGCGATGCATTTGCCGGCTTGGCAACTTGTTAAAATTGGACTATAGTCCAACCTAAATCTCTTGACCCATGGAAGCTAAGGAGATATACCACAACGCGCACACACACACAGATGTTTACCAAATGACCATTTCATGATTAGAAGCTTCTTTGGTCGGTCTAAGCCGCCTTTAGCGTCGTAGTATCTTCCAGTTAAGGTCAGCACACAGGAGCATTTCTCTTGTAGCTCTTGAGGGCCTCACGATGAGCCTACCATAGCCAATTCAGAACTCGGCACGACACCTTATGACAGTATACATAATCGACAAAATCCCATCAAACTACCACAGTGGGCCTTATGTAAAAAGGATAATGCTGTGTTAGAGGCATCGATCACTGTATAAGTTTACTGATTAAAATATTTAGGCACAGGTTTCACAAAGAAAAGGCCACTTTGTAGCTATGAAACAATAACTCAGTCTTTCACATAGTACATGTATTCAAATGCAAACACCTCTGCAGGAAACCGGAATAAGTGTTCACAAAATCCATGCCAGAATGCGGGGACATGCATTGAGTCAGTCGGTGGAGCGGGATATGAATGCAGATGTCCAACTGGATTCAAAGGCGTACATTGTGAAGGTAACTTGAACAGCATTTTCCAGTCCGTCATTATGTTGGTCGTAATCTTTCATTTTGTTTGTTTGTTTTGTTGTTGTTGTTTTTTTAAATCGTAGTCTTTATTACTAAAGACATCAGCACATGACTTTGAGCGTCACAGCTGCGACATATTTGGGTTTCAGCATTTTCCCAGGTTCAAGTATTCGGTCGACTACGATTCCCCATAGTTCACTCCCACAAGGTCAATTCGGAAACCTCAAACTCCTTCCGCGATTAATTGCCTTCAGAAGTAGCAAAAGGCATCGGGTTACGGGCTCCTATTGTCATAAAAATAGTTGCTGCCTAGTTCATTAAATCTTAGCAGCTTAAAGGCCTTCTGTAGCGTCTTACAAGTATGCTATGCGGACCTATGTAACGCGCGGAGTTAGGGTATCTGAAGAGATAGATCCGCCATGTTGTATAGCATCGTGTAGTGTCATTAAAGTTGTGTTTATCCGAGCTTTAGGTGTGCTTCTAATAGCCATCCGATAGTGAAACGTTACACCTTCCTGCGATTAATTGTTAACAAAAACAAGGATTGTACAATGTGATGCTGTTATTTCTGTGCAGAAAGAAGCCCTTGTCAATCAGACACTTGTCAAAATGGCGGAACCTGCTTCGAAACGGAGAGTGGATTCAAGTGCTTATGCCAAGTAGGATACACTGGTAAAACGTGTTCAGGTAAGATCACCGAAGGGAACACTAGCGCTTTCAAGTCCACATTACTTAGTGCATTGACTCTTTTACAATATGCTAATGCTTAGAGAAAACAGTTAAGTTGCACAAGCAAACCGCAAATATCTGATTGAGGAGGTGGCGTGACCCAGTGGTTGCACGCGGATCTTCCCGGTTCAAATCACACTCTGACTACCAAATGGATTTGTCTTCGGTGGTCCCGAATTCAACCCCACCACGTGTTGTATGTAGTCAGCTGATTGCCGCCTTTCAGTTGCGATTCTTAACGTTCTGTTTATTTGAGTTGTTACTTTCTATACACGGCCCGCAGCCTCGAAGATTTGAACATCACCGTGTCTAAATAAAGGTTTTTCACTTTTACATTACTTTTACCCCTCGAACTAGAAAAACGAAGCCTAATTTTTGCAAGTTTAAATCCATATCCATCTTTTCCTTCTGGGAAAAAGCAAGACAGCTGTGCCTTCTGTTCAGTAAATGATAGTGTATCCATGGACAAAAGACGCTGACCATCATTTCTGCTTTTCGTTTGATGCCAAGTGACGGAATCTTTGAGTTTTCCTGTTATGGTAGCAAATAGCGAGCGAGAGGCTCTTGGTTTATTACCTCCTCCAGGGTCGCGCAATGAAAAAAGAAATGTTTAGCTAAGTGTCAAGTATGTTATCGGTGTTTAAACTTAAAACCATAAAATGAATACTCACTGACACACAGCAGTCTGTTAATGTCCATAGTTTCCCATATCCTGTGCGTCTCTTGATACCTAACCACAATGAATAGAGGGACTGATACGTCAGCAAGGCGTGGGTTGTCGTGAACAACAATGAAAGTAATTTCATATCATCCTTGTGTTAGCCACAAGCCCATAAACAAGCCTTCGGCTATTCAAGAAGTTATAAATGCAGTTGTTAAAAGAGCTTCAATCATAATACATTAAAAAAGTAGGATTTCTCTTGACTTCTTATCCCCCCCCCCGCCCCAATGCTGTTCTACTTTCGCAGTACGTCACACCTGCCAACCAGACCTATGTAAGAATGGAGCCAAGTGCATTGAGCGTGACAGCGGATTCAAGTGCATTTGTCCAACAGGATACAAAGGCTCGTTCTGTGACGGTAAGACTTAACTCTCGTTGACAGAAATGTTCGGCTCTTTGTGAAGCGGGAAATACTTTCAAAAATTCTTTGAACTGGGAACCGTGTGCTTTCCGGCACACGACTGTCTTTGGGCTTGACAGTCTTTTAATCTAGGATGTGTCTCAACGATATTATGCTAAATTCGTGCGCAAGTTCACAATGGAATAGCCCAGCCTTTAGTCTCCGTGGACACTTTAGACCGACTTCTGAAGGGTGTGGCTGGCAGTTATGAAGGTCATTTCATGGAAGAGTCTACATTCTTAATGTTGCGTCTACATATTTTAAAAGAACTTTCGGAATTAATAGGCAATGGTCCAGGACACTCAGTTATTTATTTTTCCCCCGGCCCTTTCTTGTATATCGAGAGGGGAAACGGACATGCATGGAGCTCGCTCTGACAAGCGAAAATTAAAATGAAATGCTTACTCAGTTCAAAAGTGAATGACAATTTTTCTCCTGTGATCTCTAAACGTTCGGTCAGTGACGTAATAATGTTTCATTGTTTAGAGGTAGACCACTGCCGACCAAACCCTTGCCAACATGGAGGAGATTGCATCGAGACGGCAAATGGTTTCAAGTGTCATTGCCAGGCTCGGTATCAAGGATCACGTTGTGAAGGTACCCCCCTTCGAGTTTCTCAAAAACACGTTTGTTTTGTTTCGTTTTTTTACCCACTGAGAGTTACAAAAAAAATGCTAGCCTACAAGAAGCACGGCTCTTCAATTGACTTAGATTATTGGGTTCCGATAGCGAGTAAGATGGATGAACAAGATCAGGGCCCCATTGTGACGCATTTCGATATGGAACGGAAGGTATTCACATTGAACATGACAACAGAAAAGAGATTCCAATCCGTGGCAAGGGGCACGAAAAGCATAAAAGTGCTTCTTTTAAGCCTGAAAACAAGATGCCTTGCCAATTTAAGCACAACACATATAGTTCAGGCGTGGAGTACAACGGTGCGGGGTACACTTATCGCGTATTCAACTCCACAACGCTTTGTAAATGGCCAACTGGCTGCCTCCTTCCAGTCGGGTTTCTTAACTCTGCTCTCCATAATTTGAATTGTTACTTTCAATACACATCCCCGTAAGCTTGAAGATTCAGTTTCACCCGGTGTACAACTAAACGGTTCTCTTTACAGATATGAACATGTGCGTTCCAAACCCATGCAAAAACGGAGGCCAGTGCTTGGGGTTTGAAGGAGGCTACAAATGTTTGTGTCCGCCTGGATTTACAGGCCTCAGTTGCGATGGTAAGTTATTTTACGCCTGTAGGTTTCAGGAACTGGTAGCTTGATTCATGATGACTCTCTTGAAGGTGTCCGTATTTTCCTATTCATAATCATTCTCAACACATCATGGAGAGACAAGAAAATTTCACACAACCCCTAGGAACATTTTCAGGGACATGAAGTATATCGAGATGTGTTTGCAGTGATAGCAACTAGCTTGGCTATGAACTCATCCAATTATGACATCTGGTTCAAAATGCTTTTCTAATGGCAGTTTTCTAGTGGCTTCAAAAAGCCCCTCGATGCTTCTTTTACGAATACCCTGTATTCACCACCATAGCAACGATGAATTGAACTAAAACCACCAATGAGCTAAAATAAAACAAATGAGAGTCGAAGACAGAACAGTCTCGAGATAAGGAGCAATATATATATATATTTGTATATTGAAATATTTATCGTCCGGAGCCAAAGCAGTCCCAACAACAGAAATCGCAAATTGTAGATTTAAGCTTTGAAAACACCTTTGGATGATATCAAACTGACTACCATTGTGTGGCACCAAATAAGTTGCTTGAAGGTTTTGACACGTTTTCGGAGCGCAATTTGTCCATACAGCTAACTACAAAATCCATAAACAGAAGCCACTTTTACCGGTACCCAGATTTAACCTGGTAACAGCAAGTTGATCGTCCATCACAAGCTCAACAAATGAAATCTATTAGCTTATCTCTAAACTTGCTTTGTTTGTTTGTTCGTCAAACCAAGTATAGGTACCCTAACGGTAAAGATCCGTTTGTAGCAGTCACGCTATCAAGTTTTTCAATTGTGCTACTCCGTGTAAAGTGTTTGAAAAGTATCGGATGAGGTCACATGAAGTATTTAGGTGGTACTGTGATAGCAAATATATGGTGGCGAATTGAAGGTGCGGCTCTTGGACAATTGTCGTGGAGTTACTGATCAAAAGTTATTACCGTAAAAATGAGACACCAAGTCAATAAACGTTGTTCCTTTATGAACTCGAGAACGTAAACAGTGCTATGAATATTAAAGAAACTGATCACTTTTGGAGACATTGTTTAGTGCGCTACCCACTGATCATCTACGCGGTTATGCAGTTATAAATGGTGGCTGTCAGAACTTTGAACTGACCTTTAGTGGACTGGAATACAGAAAGGAGTACTAGAGTCCGAATGTTCGGGTCACTCCCCTACAAGGGCGTCCACCTTCCTTTTGTTTGGTGTGTTAATTCACCAACAGAAGTGCACTTATCACTGTCTGTCACTTTAGATAAGAACCCTTGTGATCCAAATCCCTGCCATAATGGAGCCGCTTGTCAAAAAGAAGGAGAACATTTCAAATGTTCTTGTAGAAGGGGATACACTGGAGAACAATGCAAAAGTAAGTATTCCATTGATCGATTAAGAGGAGATTCAGCAACCCTTAATAACCAAAGTGCTGGACAACAAAAGATTTCTGTTGTTTCAAATGACGTTAGATGCCATCATTTTCGTAGCTTAAGGTTCCTTCAACTCAACAGCTCTTGAATCGATCAACGCGGACTTGATCTTCAATCCGATCAGCTCATCACAACGCTTTCTCGACCTAGGACGTTTTGGGCTGACAACACTGAACCTTTCTGTTTCCTTACACATCGAAAGGTCTATAATTTGATTAATGCTTCTCAAACAGCGTTTTCTTGCCTCTGGAACACGAGTTCCTTCGTAAAGACCTCTTCAATGTCACTGGTAATAAAGTAATCGGCTGGCTCCTCTGAGGTGTTCAAACGTGTGTTGAAAATAGAGAATTTGAGCTGCGAGTTGGCATGCACTATAACAGAATACTGAATAGTGATCACTGAGATAGGGCCCCCAATAATCAGCATTCCATTATTTATCGGAGGACCTGATTTGATTTTAATCCACTGTGCATGTTCTGGTTTTCATTTACGATAGTGGTTGACAGTTGCCTATCAAATCCTTGTCAACACGGAGGCACATGCAAGGCAGAAGAAGGAGGGTTTGTTTGCGCATGCCCTGCCAGCTACAGAGGAACATTGTGCAATGGTAAGAAAATACTGACCAAAAATGTAACTTATCATTGTCGTCTGGAAATATACAGGAACGCAACAAGTACCTGGATAATCTTCTTTTCTTTTTCTTCCAACAACCACCAACTATCAACTCTTTTAAATACATTAACACTACTTTGTACCAGTGCTTGTTGAAAGCAATTTGCTGATGAGGCCTTACAAGGTCAAAACAAATGTTCATCCCTGCCACTGCCCGGGTGATATGGTGCTGGCCAGACTGCGGGCTGCGTTGGTGTGCCGCTTAATTTGCTGTAGATAGTCACCCTTTTTTCGCGACTTTTAGTCGTTTTTCAGCATAGGAAATCCACCAACTACTATGCGCCCAATTTTCGTTTTTGTTTTGTTTTTGTTTTTTTTTTGTAATCACGTTCGAGTGAACCTACAGTAACTACTTACTACCCCCTTCGTTAGAGAGAGAGCCTTGTCATCCGAACCCGTGCCATAATGCAGGAAAATGTCTTTCCACTTCGGAGGGATTTGTTTGCAGATGTGTAACAGGATATCGAGGAGAGACTTGTACAGGTATGTTTGTCAATTCATTATGCACCTCTACAACGCAATAACCGCCAACCAGTTGGCTCAGTTGGTACAGCACTAGACTACGGCGCGGGAGGTCGTAATAGGAGACTGTCAGATATTTAAAGAGTCAGGGTCTTTACATAACTGATCAGAAAGTGCTGCCTTTGAAATGCCCTCTGCACATGATTAGACTTTTAGTCTTCTCGTATAAGGACAATAAACCGTAGGCCCCACACACTGTTCGAAACGCGCAGGCGACCTAATCCCCGATGTAGTGGTATAGCCTTGTTTTGCAATGTGGGCATCTATAAGTTATCTAATTTGACTGCGAACTGCATAAGAATCAGTCTGGCAAAAGCCCGCCAAGCAGTACTGTAAAAAATGCTTGAAACGCTCCCAGGGGAAGGCTAATAAATACGGTTCCACTTCATCAGTTGATGCAAACACTAGGGGACGAGATTTGTTCTTGAGTCGGCTTGAAAGCTTACATCCATTGCCAGACTACCAGTCTGCTATTCTTGTTAACCTCTCAAGTCGATACTCTTCTCGAGGCACGCCCCATTGTTGTCACCACCCTTATATTATAAATGGCGGCATGACATGTGCTTCTGAACTGCTCAATCAAGTGCTGGATTCCGCGCTTTGCTTAAGAAAGCATAAGTAACTATGCAGTCCGAAAATTACTTAAAAGCAGATGAACTACGACGAATATGGAAAGAAGAGTTTTTGCAAGTTGTAGTTGCAGACGCTGAAAGCTAGTATCGACTTGCTAACAGACAGATGCAACACTCTGGAGAATTCTCAGCAGTTTCTATCAAACAAATATGATACGGTTGTGCAGACTTTTTAGGTAACTAAGCTTGATAAGAAATACAAGGACGCCACTGGCTCGCTCGAAGCAAAACAAACAAATATGGCGGACATGGCTGATAAGACTCAAGAGACTCTATATCGAATCGATTGTTCACTTGACGAAACTCAACAGTACTTGAGAAGGGATTGCCTAGAGATCACTGGTGTTCCGATCACTAGTCATGATAACCCTAAGCTGCTTGTTAAAGAAATTGGCACGTTAATTGGGGCAGAGATCGACGACAGCCATATTGCTGCTGCTCACAGGCTTCCTGACTCAAAGAACGTTAAAAATCGTTTAATTGTTAAATTCCTCCAAAGGGATAAGAGAGAGGAAGTATATAAGAAGCGCAAGCATCTTGTTGGGAAGAGTGTTCATCAGTTGCCTTCCATACGGGCCGAAATTGGCGAATCTGTCTCTCGAGATAACAAGATTTACATAAACGAGTCGTTGACCAGCTATCGTAAAAGGCTTTTTGGACGAATTAAGGATTACAAGAGGAAGAACAATGTCAAGTATCTATGGACCAGTAATGGAAAGATTATGCTGAAAGTTAATGAAGCGTCTGCCACTGAAGCTTTTACTACACATGAGGAATTTGAGGACTACCTAGACCAGATAAGCAATGCTTAAATAAGTTGTCTTATTTTACTTTATTTGATGTTTTATGTTTTGCTGATTTAATAGTACATTTAATGTCATGAACACTCTGCAGTTTCTTCCTTTCTATAATTTAGACGACAGGGAATTCAGCTTTGCTGTTAGTAATTGGTCCAGGCAAATACATGAATTAATGGAGCTTGACCTTTACAATCTTCTACCTAATCCAGATAAAAATGATGAAGCTGACCTTGATCTAATGTTTATTAATCCTCAGTCTGAATACTATGATATTCTTAAGCTAGACAATGTTTTATGTAAAGCTCAAGGCAAAGGTATTTCTCTTTTACATTGCAATATAAGAAGCTTGTCAAAGAACTTGACCTTATTGAATGACATGCTCTACTCCATAGATTCTAGGCCTGACATAATTGCTGTCACTGAAACCAGATTAAATTCCAATTCGATCTCAAATGTAGATCTACCCAATTGCAATTTTTTTCATGCTGATTCACCAACCCCTGCAGGAGGCACAGCTATCTATACTAAAGATACTCTTAAAACTATTCCCAGGCCTGAACTGAAAATAGATCTCCCATTAGTTGAATCATGCTGGGTTGAAATTGACCCTTGTAATAATAAGAAGCATGTTATGATCGGCTGTATTTATAAGCACCCATCTGCAAATGTGGATGAATTTTCAAAGGTACTTGATGAGTTCCTTAAACAATTAAATATGAACAAATATGAAGTTTATATAATGGGAGATATGAATATTGATCTTTTTAAACATCACACACACCTGCCTACAGGTAGATACCTTGATATGCTGTATTCCCACAATCTATTACCGGTAATAACAAAACCTACCAGAATTACTAGTCACACTGCAACCCTAATTGATCATATCTATACCAATACAGCTAATAGGCTTATTTCTGGGGTTATACCTGTTTATATCTCTGACCATTTACCAATTTTTTGCACAGTAGAAACATCAGTTAAACAACAAAATGGGCATTTTTGCTTCAGAGACTACAGCAAGTGTAACACTGAATCATATATTCAGGATATCTGTGCAGTTGATTGGGATGTCATCTTTGGACAAAGTAATAATTTGCATGAGGCAACAGACAGAACTATTGGTACACTCAAATCAGTTGTAAAAAAGCATGCACCCCTAAAACAAGTGTCCAGAAACAAACAAAAGCAATTACAAAAACCTTGGATCACAAAAGGAATACTTAAATCCATTAAAACTAAACATGCTATGTACAAAACCCACTACCTATCTAAAGACCCAGGTAAAATTGGTGAATTTAAAAACTACTCAAATAGGTTAAACTATCTCAAAAACACTAGTAAGAAAGCCTACTTCTGTAAGAAATTTGAATTGTGTAAAAATAATTTAAAGGCTACATGGAAGATAATTGGTAATTTAATTAAGAGAAAGACAAAGGGACAGACCACACCTCAAAGAATAGTAAGGAATAACAAGACCTACACTGGTAATGATGACATCGCTGATCAGTTTAATAAACATTTTGTTAATGTGGGCCCAAGCCTGGCCAGCAAAATTGATGACAGCTCTCAAAACCCGACGCAATATATCTTGTCATCTCCAGTGAATAGTTTTGTTATGTCTACTGTTACAGAAACCAGGTTTACAACTTGTTTATGACATTAGATAAAAACAAATCATCAATTGATATACCAAATAATTTAATAAAACTAGCAGCTGAACCATTATCCGCACTTTTTACCAAAATCTATAATGAATCAATTCAAACTGGAGTTGTACCAAACATCCTGAAAGTTTCTCAAGTCACTCCAGTCTACAAAAGTGGTGATGTAACCAACCCAGGGAACTACAGGCCTATTTCAGTTCTATCACCCTTCAGTAAGATACTTGAAAAATTAGTTTATAACCAATTATATGATTTTCTGGAAAAACACAACATTTTGTATAGATATCAATTTGGTTTCAGGAAAGGGCACTCAACAGAGCAAGCCATTTTTGAAATCACTGACACCCTCAAACAGGCATTGGATAAAAAGCTGGTTACCTGTGGTGTTTTCTTAGATTTCTCTAAGGCATTTGATACAGTAAACCACAATATTCTACTATCTAAACTGTACCATTATGGCATACGTGGAATATCCTTTAACTGGTTTGAAAACTACCTTCACGATCGCACTCAGTTTGTTAAGATTGGTTCTATCCAATCTAACCCCGAAACCATTACTTGCGGAATACCACAGGGATCAACTTTAGGTCCTTTACTATTCCTACTTTATATCAATGACTTGCCTAACTGCTCAAAAAAACTATCCTTCCGTATATTTGCCGACGATACAAATATATTTTTTTCAAGTGATAACCTGTATCATCTCGAGTCTATTATGAATGAAGAATTGAATTTAGTTTTTAAATATTGTAATATCAACAAACTATCTGTAAATTTTACTAAGACAACCTATATGATCATTTCATCTGCAAGGTTAAGATCATATATTCATATTCCTGACATTGTACATAAAACTCAAATTAAGTATCTAGGTATTTATATTGATCAATCTTTACACTGGGGACCGCAGATTCAACATATTAACAACAAATTAGCAAAAAATACAGCAATTATTCACAAATTAAGATATTTTGTAGATCTTCATACACTGAAACAGTTATATTATTCTTTCATTTATCCATACCTATCCTATGCAGCCATAACTTGGGGCAGTGCATGCAAAACTAGTTTGCGGGTAATTGTAACTAAGCAGAATAAATGCATGCGAAGCATGTTCTTTGCTCATAGTAGAGATAATGCTTCACCATATTACAATCTTTTAGGGATTCTAAAATTTGAAAATGTCTACAAATTCAAAGTGGCTCTCTTTACACATAAAATTTTAAATGGCTCAACAAACATCCCAACAATATTCCATAGAACCCTTACTCGAGCCTCTGAGATACATAACTACAATACCAGATTTGCTTCTAATTTAAATTTTCATAGGCCAAAAGCAAACAATAATTATGGAACCTCTACTTTTGCTTCTGTTTCATCTAAACTCTGGGAATCTATTCCAACAAATCTTAAAAAAATGCCTGACACTTCCTTTTACAATCAATATAAACTCCACCTTTTAAATACTCAGTCTAGCTCTTCTGTATGCATGTAATATAACCTGCTTAAATGTATATTCTATGTGTAGTTTATCTATCTTATGCCACCCTTTTATGCTTTTTATTGTTCATGTATCCAATATATTTTTCTCTTTTGCACTTTATTGATTTCTACAGTTGTAATTGATATGTCATGTTATTTAGTTGTACGTGTCAGTGACCAACACGAAAGCTTATGCTACTTTGGTCACTGAGCACATTTTATTTTGGTGATCTATTTGTTATATTTTTTTCTTTCTTTAAGTGATGTAATTTCTGCAATACTGTTAATGCTATGAGTGTTGTAAATAGTGCATAATAATAAAAATCTGAATCTATATCAACGACTTTTGCACATTCCGCTTGGCCTCAAGCCTGTTCAACAAGGCGTGGGTACACTACATTCTGCCTGAATAAGCAGCAAAGCCACCTCACAAATACGTCTTGTATTCCAGCAAGTAGTGGCTTCAAACGTCGGGCCTAGGAATAATAATCGACTTTCCAAGCATCAAGCCATATTGGGAAAGGGGGTGAATTTCGTCCACAAAATAAAGACACCTGTCTTCAGCTCGAGGTTCAAGTTAGCAGCAAAGGCACTTGAATTTCCAGATATGTGATTTGAGGCACCAGGACGAAGAGTTATGATGTTCTGATAGCAACCATTCTCTTGATGGGTTTACTTTTAGATGAAGACGAATGTGAACCAAACCCTTGTCAAAATGGAGGCAGATGCCTAGCGCACTACTTTGGCGGTGGTTTTGATTGTGAATGTCCATTGGGGTTTAGAGGAACTACTTGTCAGGGTAAGTTTGGATTCTGTAATAAGTTATGTATCTTTCCATGCCACAACCTTTAATTTTATCACACTCCTAACGCTAAGTAAGCTTGGGGAGTGATCAAAAAATGCTTTTGAGTTGCGGTCACGAGTTAACATGTAACACCCAACGAACATTTGGAAATTAAAGTTACTGTGCTCCCCTTAAATGTGTTCATTGCAGGATTCATTCCTTATTCAAATCCTGGTCAAATAGTACACTCAAAACAACTTGCAAACACAGCATATGGGATCAAAACGTCAGGATCCACGATTCCTGTGACAATTTTTTAAAACAAATGAATAACTTAACTCACTACACAAATAAATCACTACACAAACAAGTATAGGGATAAGAATTGCCACGGCGTCGATATTTTACATTCTACGCGGGGAATTAGAAAGTAAAAAAAAAACTTCATGCATGCTTGTTTCTATCAAGGCACGCTTTATACAGGGTAAAATCTTGACAGCCGGTAAACGGGGCAAGATAGCCGCAGCATCACCATAAATCTCTGTCAAAGCTGAAACCTTAAACGGACATTGTCATAGGAGAGATAACGATTGCAGATCAAGACTCACTAAATGCAAAGTTTAAACACTTTGTTAGCATTCGGCTAGTTTCTAAATGACTAATTTCGAAAAATAAAGTAAATCTAGAAAAGAAAGAGCTTAAATATTACAAGCCATGTTTTGCGAGTTACAAGACGGGGCCGCAAAGTTGAGAACGTCGGCCTGACGTACTTTTCAAGTTTAAGTCCATTTCTCTCTTGCTTATCTGCTGCTCAAAGCGTCTACAAACAGTTTCTTTGCATTACAAATGCCTTTTAAAGGAATTTTGGCCATTATCTTGCCGCTCCTATCAACCAGACGAAAGAGCTTAAATGGTGTTACAAGCCATCTTTAGCGAGTTACAAGGCGAAAGTTGAGAACCTCGGCCTAGCGTTTTCAAGTTTAAGCCCATTTCTCTCTTGCTTATCTGCCACTCAAAGCGTCTATACACAGTTTTTTTTGCATTACAAAAGCCTTTAAAGGAATTTTGGCCATTATTTTGCCGCTCCTATCAACTAAAAAGCGTCCTTTGGATTTTCAAAAAAATACTATAAATTGCGTAACACTGCTCCATTGAGTTTACCTTTACTTCTTTGCAGATAAAGACCCATGCAGGCCTAACCCTTGTAGCCACGAGGGATACTGTTCGGAGATTGGTGGGGGCTTCGTTTGTAACTGCTCATTAGGATTTAAGGGAGCAACATGTCAGGGTAGGGTAGCAAATTCAAAATTAATTCTAGATGGCCAGAAAATGGCAAAGGGGAACCGCCGTCATACTTGTAACTAATTTGTTCGAATACATTAGCTGTAGCCCTCGGAAGTAGAAGCCAAGATCCTGGTTTCGAAAAAGATATCTAGCATAAATTTTTTCACGGTCCCGGTTTTTCTCTTCTTACAGTCTTTCGTTTTCCTTTTGTTTTTGATGTGGCATTCGTTGAGAATGGAATCTTAAAGCTAGATAAAAGGGCTGACAGTATCGAACATTTTGCATTTGCCTTTTCGGGTATTGTTTCAAGAAATTGACCAGTGTCACCCAAACCCCTGCCTACATGGTGGATATTGCCGTGAAGTGGTTGGAGGACCTGGGTTCGCCTGCCAATGCATCACAGGATACAAAGGAGCACGATGTGATGGTGAGACGTGCGGATTCTTTTTTCAGCAGATAGCAAATTGACATCATCTTCAACGTCCACTAAAACACTGATGGGTCTGTTGGATCCTATTTATTTATTTACTTATTCATTTATTTATTTATTCATTTACTTATTCATAGCAGAAGTGGCTCATATCTAAACTGAACTGATTATTCAAAAGTACTAGAAGTATACTTTCCCTTCGAGACCTCAATTATCCATCACAACTGACTTCGCTCCTATGGGAGGAAATTGGGCGCCAAAATCTTGTTTTTTTGTTCACATTAAATTATCTAGAGAGAGACAGATGCCACCCCAATCCCTGCTTGCATGATGGAATGTGTATGGAAGTCAACGATGACTTGGGGTACCTATGCAACTGCACAATAGGATACCGCGGCACGCATTGTGAAAGTGAGTTGAAAGAGAGGAACGCGTACTAATTTGTGTAACCTAGGGTACTTAACGTTTACACGGAAAACCATTCCCTTGAACTTTCCAGAAAATATGATTCATTTGCAAACTCAGTGTCTTACTTCTGTTCTTTTGAGACTTTCCTGTTGATACCAGTAAGTTCTGTACCTTATTCAGCATTTATTAGGACAAGCTGTATCATTTAAAAGTTGCACCTAAAATTCCCACCCGGGTGGACCGCATAAATGGTAAGCACCCTAGTTTGTAACTGCAATTAACTTAAGTAATCCGTTCGTCAAGCTTCCCGAAGATAACTGAGCAGTGTAGGAACTCGCGCCAACTTCTAATTCTCATGAAGCTCTGCTGTTTCAATGGATTAGGGCCTTTTTCAGTTCTTTTTGTTTTATTATTCCCTGGAAGGGTAACAAACCAATAACGTCAGACCTGGCGAGAGCTACGTAGTCACTATATAATTCAGGATTGATATCTGTACTGCTAGCCTTTAGCGTCTCGTCTTGTTCTGTAGGAGTTGGCCGATGCAAGTTTGATGTCTTGAACAGAACCCCATGTAGCAAAACTTAAGTACATCTTAAGACAATACGGCCAAAAGCAATTCAAATGAGACTCGAAGCTATTCCTCGTTAAGACGTCCCTTCCACAAAAGCTGATACCAAATGGGATGACGCGACACCTTATTTTGACTTTCGTTCCCCCAACTTGCAATAACGAGATCAGCATTTCCAGAAGTAACCGACACGGCAAGCAACAAAAGGGGACAGAAGAAAACTATACGATTACTCTTGTTCCCTTTTTTTCTGAGTCTGTATTCTTCTTTCTACATAGACATCGATCCTTGCCGCCCAAATCCATGTCTTAACTCCGGCGCTTGTCTTAACACTGATGACGGGTTTGTTTGCAACTGTTCAATAGGCTTCAGAGGCAAACATTGCCAAGGTTTGTACTAATCGCATTTATATTCAAGCCAAAGCAAACCGCGACTTATTCAAGAGTATCGTTTGTACTGGGGCTTATGCCTTCTTCCAACGAAAACTAAGGAATCAAATACACCTCAGTTATCTACAATGAACCACAACGATTGAACCTTTCAGAAGGCACCACTGGCTCTGCTCAAGAAAAAGCGTCATCCTCCACAGTTGGTTCAAACTGTTTTAGGCTTTGGAAAAGGGGTTTAGACCACACAGTTTCCTGGGGCTCGTCATTTTGGACGAACAACATAAGTATTTTAACGTTCGCACTGATTTTACAGAACGCGATTTGTGCAAACCCAACCCCTGTCAGTTTGGTAACAAGTGTCACCAGACAGGTCACGACAGTTATCAATGCGTGAAGAATCTCTGCAATCCCAGTCCCTGCATGCACGATGGACAGTGCATTGAAATAAATGACGAAGACTACACGTGCGCATGTACCCCAGGATATTCGGGGAAAAACTGTGATAGTAAGTGTTCCAAATAAATAAACATAATTGAGAAAACAATGCCTACTATATAGAATATGTGCCAACTTTTTTACCAACAAAAAAACTCAACGCTGCCTTGCAATAAATGAAGGGGGAAGTTTTCTGTGGCACTGTATTTTGAAAGGATTTTAATACTTATTTATGTATCCTCTGCAAGATACTACGTGGTCTTATAGAGTTATAGTCCAGCTTCAAATTCCCTCTAAACCGTTATAAACAAGCGCGTGAACGAACAAAAAGGCCTGAACCCTTCTGGCTAGCCAGCTGCTCAAAACCTTTATGTGGTTTTTCTTCCCTTTCGCAAACTTAGCATTCTTGTACTTTGCAACTGAAAACAATTACTTACATAACGCTTTAATTCTGTTGTAAAGAACTTGATTTGTGTCATCCAAGCCCCTGCATGAATGGTGGAACGTGTTCCAGAACGAAGTTTGGAGGTTACAAATGCGACTGTACCCCGGGCTATCACGGAACAAACTGCTCAGGTGAAATTCATAACTCAGATTACAATTTCTCAAGCGTTCAATGCAATTGTGCTTTGAAGCTCAACTCAAATTTCTCTACATCAAGCCTTGAGACAACAATTCAGTTGAGGGCATTCGGCATTCCACCCTCACTTTCTTTTTTCAATTCCTCAGTCTAGGGGTAAGGAGGACCCGTTGTGATTCTATCCAACGTGTGTACTTCTACATTCAATACTGTTTTCCCTTTGGTATTCAAGATGTACAAATGGCTTCGCATATCGTGGAAATTAGGAAGCAATATGCCTTGTTTTCATTATTAAACAGCAATCTGTCTCTGTGCGTACCCTAATCCTCTGAGTATTTACTATTGCTTTTATTATTTTGCTTGTAAAAAAATTATTTTCAACTCTCTCTTTGCACAATCAGAATTTCAGGATGACGTGAATGCGGACGGTCGACACGAAGTGCCTTTGTTCCATAGCAAAAATTTTCCAAACAACTTAAAAGAAGGGAGTCCAACCAGTTCGTCCGCCGCGGGCGTGACCTTAGAAGTTCATGACAAATTACGTGGAGGTAAGTTTCATAAGTTCTTGCTGTTCTCAGTGACATCGAGAGCAATTCTTTCTCTGAGAAAAATCAAAGCGGAGAAAAATTAGGGAGGTTGAGAGCTACGACGAAGTTGATGATAACCTTGTCTATTGACCGAGAGAGGATCGACTGACCAGAAAGATCTGGAAAGATCTGGAAAGGAAAATTTTCGACTCGAAAAATCCCTGCTTTCTGTACGAGTATTATTTGGTCCTTACTCTGGTCCGCGTGCCTGGTAGAGTTTACATTTTCTACTAAAATACGGAAAGCTATTAATGACATGACGTGTTTGCCCTCCATACTAGAGATCAAAGTTGGGTCTTGCCTGAATACGTACAAATAACAATTTAGGATTTAGCTCGCTCCATAGCAAATTCTTTTTGTGTTATTATCATTAACACAAATCGCTTCATTTGTTAGCTAAATTTTCAATCGCCTTAGCTTGTTCGAGAAAAAAAAAGAAGCAAAATTAGATCCACAAAAAATTTAAAAAATCCCGGCCCAAGGAGTCTGAAAATTGAATAATAAGAATGAATTTACACCTGAATTTTGGGCAACAAAACTCCTTCTAGGAAGACGTGAAGCTCCTGGCTTTAGCGTATATCTCAATTACGGTCATCGTCGACCAAACGGTCGTCATGGTTCTTAAGTTCCCAAGTGCCACGAGGAAGGAACACGGGCAACTGCCAGTTTGAGTGTATTCTACGTGGTTTAGACTATCCCAAACGGGACAACCAACTGTTAGTTCCATCAAAGGATAGGAAAATAACTCCTCGTCAAACACAAAAAGGGGCGACGATACTGCGGTTTAAAAAAGATCTTCAAGTCGGTAAAAATAATGGTGATCGCGAAGACGATAATGAGAATGACGATGTCCATGAAGACGACGACGGCGGCGGTGTTGATGATGATGATGATGACGACAACGACCACGACGACGGAAACGGCGATGACGATGATGACTCTCTTTTACAGCGAATAAGGCAACACTGAGGTTTCCTTGCTGCTTTTTGCATTCTCAGAAGCACGTCAACCGAATACTGGAGTAAAAAAAAAAACAGTTTTTTGTGTGTTTGAAAACAAAGCAAGTGATCACGATGACGATAATGACAATAACGATGACGATGACGCTGAGGACGATGACGACGACGAGGACGACGACGGTGGTGTGATAATGATGATGATGACGACGACGCCGACGACAACGGAACCGACGATGACAAAGACGACAACGACGACGATGAATCTCTTTTACAGAGAATAAGGCAACGCTCACGTCACTTTGTTGCTTCTCGCATTTTCAGAAGCATGTCAACCGAATCCCTGCAGAAATGGCGGCGTTTGCTCCAAAAGTGGAAGTTCCTTTGCCTGCAGGTGCAGAGAAGGCTTCAAGGGAAGAAACTGCGAGATTAGTGAGTACTGTCGTTTAACAAGACAACGGAGCTCGAATATGTCAAACCATGTCACCATGTCGAACCATGTCACCTCCTCACAAACACTCACACATTTATGATTTTGTTCGTAACTAAAACGACATCAAAGAGTCGATATGTTGAATGTAAATCTCAATGAATCCTCGAATACTTGCCCGAATCCTGTACAATTTCATTTACTCACTGCCATGGTGAAAACAAATATTACAAATCCCCCTTGGTGATATCATTAGCTTATTTAATTGCGGTTTAGTGTTTAAGGACCTCCCCTGGTTCGTGTAAAAATCGTTTGGAGACGGAATTCATGAAAGCATGAGAGGAGCTTTCCTGCTTGCCAAAAGTAATGCATATGTATGTGCTTGGGGTAATCTTGGAAAAAAAATCTTATCAGTATTTTTATCTCTTCTCTTCGCCTGCACATGTGCATCACGGTTCTCGCAGACAATCCCTGCATTCCGAACCCATGCCATAACGGTGGCACCTGCCTCTTAAGCGAGGAAGGCAACTTTGCCTGCCGCTGTCCCACAGCATTTTCTGGTGCAACATGTCAAGGCAAGTTGCATGTAAAATACATAAATTGCGTTCGAACCGAGTGATTTTTAAAGAGAAAAAAGTAATAAGTGCACGTTATTGGTTAAACTACACGTCTACACTCCGTTCGAAAACGTTGTTGATGAGTTGTGGTTCTTTGTCCTTGAAATGGTCATTGCATACTGTTTGAAGAACGTCAACTACACAAAAGACTTAAGCAAATAGCTTCCCAGCTATGTAGAGTGCATAATAAGTATTGGCCTTTGAAAATAGGTTATTTCCGAGTTCACGTCAGCCTCTTTTTCAAAGCGAATCTAAGTGAAAAATTTTTGTGCTGCTAATGAGTTTTGCTTTGAATAACAACACATTCTCATAACAAAGACTTCGCACTTAGACTCGCTCTTAAAAATAGACTCTTGTGAACTCGGTAATGGATCATGGCTTAAAAGCCTAATTTACTAAAGTCCGAACGTCTGCTCAGGGTCCGCAGACAGTTCAAGAAGACTGAGCCGTTCTTTTTGCAACCCATAGGGTCGACAAAAATCCATCTCATCTTTGAGTAACACGCTAAGTGAAACTTCTCTCTTGAAAACCACAGAACACAAACTGAATGAAAGTCAGTAACAGAGGAAGCATTTTTTAGCCCGTTTCTTGAACAGTAGCAGTGTACTCTGCTTTAAAGTAAAGAGAATTCTGATCGGCACTTAATATTTCAGAAGCAGCACAGTACACAGACTTGGGCAAAGTACACAGACTTGGCCCAGGGGTTCATAGTAAGTCCATTTCATGTCCAGAAGCATGTAGCATGATGAAGCATGCCTTAAACTTTCTCTGTTCAGAAGCGCAAGCAATGTCCTTAAATCAGCATGAAAACGTACCAAGTGAATGTAACTTACTCACGGATCCAATGTATATTCCAACGAATCACAGAGGCGACTTGTTTTACTCGGTTCATGAACAGCACCAGTGCACTCTGTCTGCAGTAGAGTAAAGTGAATTTAAATCGGCATTTAATCTTTCAGAAGCAACAAAAGTACACAGACTTGGCCCAGGGATTCATAGTAAGTCCATTTAATGCCCAGAAGCATGTAGCATGATGAAGCATGCCTCCCCTTTCTGAAAATTCTCTATTCAGAAGCGCACGCAATTGCAATTAAAGAAATGGCGTCCTTGAGTCCGCACGCAAACGTGTGAAATAAATGCTGAAGTTACTCACGCATCCATGCATGTTACAAAGAATAACAGAGGAGAGTTTTTTAAATATATACTCGGTTCTTAAACAGTAGCACTGTGCTCTGCCTGAGGGAATGTAAAGTGAATTTTGATCGGCACTTAATCTTTCAGAAGCAACAAAAGTACACAGACTCGGCCCAGGGGCTCATAGTAAGTTTATTTCACGTCCAGAAGCATGGAGCATGTAGCATATAGCATGTAGCATGGAGCATGTAGCACGGAGCATGGAGCATGGAGCATCAACCTTTCCAGGTTCAGAACCGCAAGCAATTACAAAAAAGTGGTGTCCTATAAAAATTCGCATTAAAACGTGTGAAAGGAATATAACTTACTCACAGATCCAATGCTTATTCTAACCACTGACCCATGAGAATCTGCCAAGATGACAACTGCAAGAGAAATACCCAGCATTAGAGCATGAGCATGCATCTACACAAACCTTAGAGCTCTCTCTTTGTTGCTCACTGTTCTGCCTCCAATTGCAACTGCCCCAGCAACCCATTAAGGCTGCTAATGTAATGCTGCAGAGCAACCAACCTCTCTTCCACGTCACATTCCCCTCCTATCGCTGTTCATAACTGTCAATTTCTCATATTGTCATTTACCGTTGCGGTCCTATTCCCGTCTCGTTCTCTCTTTTTAGAAGTTTATGTAATAGTATGCACTATCGTTGTTGTTGTTGTTGTTGTTGCTGCTGTTTTGGTTTTCCTTTTGTTTTGCTTTTTTTCCTTTTTTTCTTTGTATGGTTGTAATCAATAAAGAATGAACGAAAGATCTTTTAACTTGAAGGGGCTGTGTCATTCTATTTGGGAGAATTTCAGTTAATTGATTACTAACTAAAAGCTCATCATTTATTGGTCCTAATCTCCTCAGTCTGAAGATGATCAAAAAAATGAGTCGGTCCACGGACTGCATGTGGGTTCTGATTTTGTTGAGATCATCGGCTACCGCTTACTTTGGTGATTACAATGACATTTACAGACGCACAGCGCGATGACATTTTACCAAACAAAACGTTTTCATTACGATCAAACCAAATTTAGGGCGGGAAAACCAACCTTGTCACTGCGATGACCACTATTCGAAACAAAACGGTTTGCCTAACTGCCTTGTGGTAGTTCAAGATCGCGCAACAAATGCAAATTTGTCACTCGATCAGAAAAAAAAAACTTAACGTCTCGGGTAACAAGGCTTCAACGCAAAGGTCGCACTCCTCGAAGCTATGCGGTTCACCATCCTTTTGCAAAGTAAATGAAAGATCCTCTAGTGCGACGGGATGGGTCCAAGACACATTTTATGGTACTTATCTATTGTCCAATCCTCTGAAGAAATACACATAAGAGCTGTACAGAATCATCGTAAGTTAAATGCCAACGGCGAATTCACACTTCCAGTGGAGTTTATTCAACACAATTGTTCAGTGTTGCAGTACGATATAAATTATAAACCATCTCGCAACCTGCACTTCAAGCTGCAGAGAGGTAACCGCATGCACGCTCTGTGGGACTAGTTTGTCGTTGCGTGCCAAAAAAAAAAACCTACAAAATGCACTTTTTGGCCATTTATAAATTTCCATAGTTTTAGGTAGTCACTGTGAGGTTCTATTTCAACTTTTGAGTAGCCCACAACACTGAACGTGAGATTATCCTACGTAGCACCTTTACTTTAATCGATGCGGAAACTTAACTCTTTATTTAGGTGAGGGCCACTACCAAAATTCAGTAACTTAACACATGACAAATCGATTAATGTTAGAACCATCTTTTTCTATCAAACCCCAACATGAACCACTTCTATTACCATCTAATCTATAGTTCAACTAACAATATTAAATGACCCTACCATTTTGGACATTCGATGAATGGTATATGGCTACAAGATTTCATTTAAGTTCTGCTTGCAGCGAAAACTTGTCACGGCAATGCCAATTAAGTTAATTCTGACCTTAAAATTCTCAATTCTTAATTTTCAATGTGACCTAATTCATTCTTTTGTATTTGATGTCATTTCATGACGTTTCTAGTGGATTATTGCTCCCCAAATCCTTGTAAAAACAATGGCGTGTGTGTAGTTGAAGGAGGAAACGGATATAGCTGCGCCTGCAAACCAGGATTCACTGGATTCCATTGTCAAGGTAAGGTAACACTGTTGACCGCACAACACTTCCCACAACGTTTGAAAAATTCACCATTATATCTATTATCACTGTTGCGAGCGTTTGCTTGAGCTTTTACTTGTACTTTTGCTTGTATTTGGTTACATGTTCGTCCGGAAGGACAAACTTGGAGGAAAAATAGTCTATGACTTTTCCATACTCCTAGATGATCATTGCGCTCCCAACCCGTGCCATAACCAAGGATTGTGTGTTCGAGACAAGACAAGACGTTACAGGTGTAAATGTCACAACGGCTTTTTAGGGAGGAACTGTGAAAGTAAGAAACTTTGTACGTTCGAAGTTCAGAAAGTTGCCTTTATCTATGAGATTTCATCATTATCACTCCAAATTTAAGTTGAACCAGAGATTCCGCCGAGTGAGATGCACTTTGTTTGAGCTCCAGTTACGTTAATTTATGGGATAGATCACTAAGCTCGAGAATTAATATTACCCGCACCTCAATAGAGCTTCTCAGCCTTAGCCCGCCTTACGGTTTGCAAAATAGTTTTGCAAACGGTCATTTGTAAATGATTTCAACCCTAGGTCATGTCATAACTAGATGAAATAAGACCGTGCGGGTGATTGTGGTCCTAAGACAATGGTACAGTTGTTGATGGGATTGACGAGAACAGTCCGTCTGGACGAACTATTTTCAAGTAATCACCTTCAAGCAGAAACCGAATCCCATTGCTACGCATTTCTTCTGCAAACATTTCTCTCTTGAATAAAGCGGTTTTGGTTCTTTATAAATGATTGAAAAAGTTAGGCTCTGTGATGTTACTAACCTGTTTCTTTAGTTAATTCTTGTCAGCCCAATCCCTGTAAAAATGGCGGCTTGTGTGTGACTGTCAGAGGTAAAGGCTACCAGTGTAAGTGCCGCGAAGGATTCAACGGGCCGCACTGTGAAAGTAAGTTCACGTAGCGTTATTTTATCAAAAATTTCTCCGTGGTGAAAAACGTGTACATGAGTTTTAAACTACAGCTGTCTGGTTCGTTTTAAAAGAGAAAACGAACCTACTCGGACAAAAACAAGTCCACGGGTCTGAAATGGGGTGTAAGATGATTACAAATTCCCAATGCGAACCCAATGAGAATTGTTAAAACGTCTCCATTTTAGAAAACCATTATTGCCTCTTTACTGTCAGAGAATCCATGCTCTCCCAATCCATGTCACAATGGTGGCACTTGCCTGGTGTTCTACACGGTGTACTTGTGTAAATGTCCTAGAGCCTACAGAGGAACTCGATGCAACGGTAAGAACATATTCATGGTTGGATCATTTGTTGCAGACAAATCTGTTCCCAACTTAGTCGCTAGCTGAAAGTCTCATTGACTTTGGTGATACACTCAAAGCCAGCCAGGAGCGTTTAATCTCGCGTCATGCTTAAATCATAACAAGCTAACAACAAGCTAGACAACCTAAAAGCAGAAATTCATCGCACTGAAAAAAAAATCGCGAGTTAAACCTCAATTAGTAGTGATGCATTGTCCTCAAGGTTGTAATAAAAGTAAGGTTTAAATAAATATAACTTGTCCCATCTCGCCTGGCATACAAATCGCACGTGCTACGAACACCCTGTTTTTCGTCGAAACTCCGTAAAACTTAGTCAGTTGGTTAACTAGCAGTCATTTGAGCCACGAAAAAGAGAGAGGCGTGGATTTTTTCCTGAGATGACGTCAAGAACTCCTTTGCAGTGCAAAAAAATCTTTCAAAACTGGAATGCAACGCACTTTATAACATCATTTCAGAAATAGACCCATGCCTCTCACGGGCTCAGCCGTGCACCAAGTGAGCCCCAGTTTTGTTAAATTTATGTAACTTGTTCTGTCTATTAAAAGTGAAATCTCGAGGAGAAAAGGCAAAATATGTTTTATGATCTTGAAATTTAACTTGCTCGAAGAGTATATTTTGAGATAGGTTCACTAACGAAACATATCAAGTGCATCTATTGTTAAAGCACTGATCTTTTTTATTCTTTTTTTTTTTTTTAATTTCGTAGTTCTCATTCCTGAGCAAGTGCTTGCTCCAGCACCGCCTCCCGTAACATCTACCAACTTCATTTCCGAAGTAGCGCCAGTCCGCAAGACAACCAAGCACGTCAAACGTAAGTAGCAAATTTCTCCTTCTTTGCCGATGCGGTGTAATTCAGTGGGGAGGGAAAATATATTTATTGTTACTGAAAACAAAAAAAGGCTTTTGTCGTGAAAAAAGTTAGCTTCGAATTTGGACATCCAGCCCGTGGATTCTGCGGCACCACGTGCGGACCAGAGTTAGTACGTCGTTAGTTAGTTAGATAGTTAGTTAGTTAGTTAGTTAGTTAGTTTGTTAGTTAGTTAGTTAGTTAGTTAGTTAGTTAGTTAGTTAGTTAGACAGACAGACAGTCTGTTAGTACGTTGCTATAATGCCGAGCCGTTTAATTGGAATGGGAAAAAAAAACCCAGACATTTGATTGCTCTCCCTAGCAAACAAGCTGTTAACTATCATTGGTTACTTCCCCTGAAGGGCTTTTCAGGGGCAACAAAACAAAGAAAATGAACAAATAATCCTAACTGGCTGGAGGCGGACTAGTTTCAATAGACCTAATCACCCAAGGCGTACGCAAATTTATAGTGTTTGTATCAGCAACGGCTCCCAAATAATTAATATTTTCGTAAAACCTTAACACCGACAATTGTATGCACTGTGAACTGAAGGTACAGGGCGAGTTATTATACTCACCAATTTTAGAGACTAACCTTTGCTTGAAGTTGTTTTCAATTCTCCATATATATGTCTGTAATCTTTTCCCTCGGAATTTTTCAGTCCGCGGCAAAGAATTACAGACAGTTATATGGCACATGGTCAACACTACCTGGCAATTTCTCGCGAAAGTAAGTCCCTCAAATTGGCCAGTGTAATCCTCACTCCAGTACTTTTAGTTCGCAGTTAACTGCTACATTTCTGACAGCTAACCTTTCACAAAAATTATTTCACATCCGACCACCATGCAAACACCGTAAAGTTTTCCACCTTTTTTGCCTATCCGCCAAGACGCCGGATTAAACCGTGATAAGGTATTTTCAGTAAAACGAGAGTGGCTACTGTTTGACTGTCTAAGAACAATTGCTACACTTGTAAAATACAGTGATACGAGTATATTGAATTGACCCCAGCTGGCTATTTCCAAGCGTAGCTGAGCAGATGAACCACAGGATACCCAGAACAACTTCAGCAAGTAGTCAATATGAACAAAATGTATCCATCGAACAGTTGTGCTTGTGCTTATCCATCGAACAGTTGTGCCACTTTGGAACCAAGACTGCGACTTACACACGTTCTAATTTTGTTCGCTAGAATAACTTAATGTACTCATCTCGTATGACACCACCTTAAAGACCACAGCATGCCACTTTTCTGAGTAATAACTTATGAATAATCTACCACTTATCTTTTACAAACGCTAGCCAATCCCTGCACGTCCAACCCTTGTCTCAATTCTGCCGTGTGCCTTGAGACAATTGACGATAACTTTGAATGCTTTTGCCGGGGCGACTTCTCTGGACCAAGATGTGAAGGTTTGACTGACTGTTAACACAACGTACATGACTCGTATCAACCTTGTACATACCTATAAACTAACCACTATCTAACTAACAACTGTCCGAATACTTCAGTTCAGGAATAAAATACTTTAGTCTTGCGTTCTTTAATCTCACACAGACGGAATTCACCTTTTTTTTAGTTATTTCTTTGTTTGTTTTGTCTGCCTGCCTTTCTGCCTGTCTGTCTGCCTTTCTGTCTGCTTGCCTGTCTGTGTGCCTGTCTGTCTGTCTGTCTGTCTGTCTATCTGCCTGTCTTCGTATGGCTGTTTGTCTGTCTATCTGTGCCTGTCTGCCTGTCCGTCTATCTGTGTGTCTGTCCGTCTGAGTCTTTATTTGCTTGCTTAGATAACATGGGAAACATAATTTCAGGCTCTAAGGTAGGGGGCACATGATAATCGGAATGTGTTTTCGGCATCCACGGAAATAATTCAATGCCTAACTATGTCAATTTATTTTGTGATGCGTAGGCAGCCCACTTCATAGCGTGGATTACGTTTTTATTTTTTAGATGTTGGAGCCTACACCTACTCTTCAGGACCAAAGTTCTTCCCTGGAAAAGGAGGTAACCAATATAGCTTTCTGCGTATGATAATTTCCTGTTCCTTTGTTTTATGTTTGTTTAAATTATTTTTAAAAGATTTCTTTTTTTCTGCCCTTAATATTGAGTACATATATTTTAAGCATTTTGAGGAACTTAACAAAACAAAACTAGACTTTTGTCACGTGGAAACAAAGCATGGCCTCGCAACATAAGGTTACTTAAAGCCCAGATCATTGACAAATGTAACTTAGCCCCACGGAACAATAATTATTATCAGTTATAACTGACCTAAATATATATTGAGCACGTGCCTTCCCCCATTCAGATGGTAATTAATGCTTGGCCCGTTATTTTGCAGCAACTGCGTTTCGAAAATACATGACTTTTTTTCCTTTCATTTCATCTCACAGAGGAATGTCAACACTGTGATCGAAATGCTCATTGTGTCGGCGGACACTGCATCTGCAATCATGGATTTGTCGGAGACGGTCTGGATTGCTGGGGTAAGGAACATCGCTACAGAAAACTCTTACCTACTGGGGCTTTTCTCGATCCGGCAAAGCAACGTTGTACAAATGAAAGTATCTTTAAAAGTATCTTTAAAAGTGAATGGTGTCAAGTCTGGCTCCTCAAGGGTGTAAAAACACGTAAAGGTTTCAGTTTTACTTGGCCATTTTGACATAGAAACAGTAGATCAATATAGTCCCTGATCACGTGGATGAAAACTATCTGCTGTTTACAGTCACTTTGTTTGCGTGTTTGTTTGTTTGCTTGTTTCATTTATCTTATTTCATGTTATGTCATTTTATATTGTTATTTTTCTCCTTTTCTACTCGTAGTGGAAACTCGGCGAGACAAGGAATGGACTTGTGAAGTGTCGCCTTGTCAGAACGGTGGAACATGCAAACCAGGAATATCTAAATGCGTCTGCCGGCTAGGATATGTTGGTGAATTCTGTGAATGTAAGGCCATCATGTGGATTTACTTCCTTACACAGGAGAATTAGCCCAGGGGTTAGGGCGCAGGATTTGGTTGCGGATGGTCCGGGTTCAAATCCCGCTCTGATCACCAACTGGGTTGATCTTCGGTCGTCCTAAATTCAACTCAACTGCTTTGTAAATAGCCAAGTGGCTGCCTCCTTCCCATTGGGTTTCTTAATGTTGTTTGTACATTTGAAGTTAGTTTCTATACACGGCCCCACAAGCTTGAAGCTTTAAATATCATCGTGTATAAATGAAGGTTCTTCGCCTTTCTTTTAGACATATACTTATACGAACTCTACAGGGGGTGGGGGGCGGGTACGCTTTTCTTGAGTTCGCATTTGCATTTACTGTACATTGAGTTTGATGAAAAAAACTTCTCCAACAACTTAACCACGTCTAAGATATGACGAACGAATTTACAAATCATCCGATACCACACCAGGAAAAATTATAAAAAAGGAGACAATAACAGACAGAATTTGTGGACTCAACACAAACGAGCCCTGGCAAAAGCAGAGACGTATAAATCGCTTGCTCACTTCAACCATGCTATAAGTTAGAGGTGGTGTACTATATACCTTGGTGTGATTAGACATCCTGGCGGTAACCTCCTACCGAACACCGAATTGACAATTTTTTAAAGCTTCCATGCCATATTAGAATAATTACAAACTAAACCACAAAAATCCTATTCGGGATCGATATACCTTTTTGGTGTGCTATAGACAAAATCTGCTCTAATGTCATCGACAACCATGGCTTCTTCTAGGCGCATGAAAACTCGGAGGTTTTCTTAACTTAGATCTGAAGACTTTTTTGTCCATATTCAGACCAATTCTGTACTAAAAGTATATTAGCTTAACTATACCGTTTGACAAATTCATCATCTCAATAGAGAACGAGAAGAGGAAGCAATTAGTTTCAGTAAGGCGTGCTTGTAAGTTGTGAAGCATCGTTAGTAAAAACCAGTATAACGTACTGTTGTTGAGTTATCATTTGCCATTATTTTATTTATTTATTTTTCATTTTTAAGCTTTCTGCCCGCCATCCGTCCATCTGAGTTTTGATAAATACACTCAGAGTACACTGCAGGACGACTCAGGAAGTGAAAACAACGCTGTCTTGGCTAACGGTGCACAAATTGTCCCACATGGTGGAAAATGTGCCAACGCCGCTAATTTATTAGGCGAGTTTAAAAACCCTAAAGGAAAATAATGTTATTCCCTCTTTAGTTTTGCTGGGCTATTTCACTGTCTCTTTTACTGAACTGTCTTCAGGTTACTTCTTTAAGTAATTCCGACCTCTGTGTCTTGATATTTGTCTGATCGGGTTGTCTTCCACTGACGGCATTATTTATCGTTGAGATGGTTCGTGTACTTATATCAATTTTAAGGGGGCATTTTGGGGGGACTATTCTGTCTTTTCCTATTCCAGTTTAGGATTAAAGTAATAACAGGAATAAGGTTTTCCAAAAAAAAAAATTCCGAAAACGGAATAGTTCTTGCAGAGGTGACCTGAGAACTAACACTCAGAATAGTCTGAACACGACTGAGAGTGACATTTGGCGGCCGCACACGATTTGGGCGCCAAAATAATCCCAAGAAAACGCGTACTCTGTGTATTCCGAGTGAACCGTATTCTGTTTATTCCGTTCATTCTCTTATCGAGAGCAGAATGAACGGAATAAGAAAACACAAAATGTCACAGTTGCCTTCGAAGCTTCGCTTCTCGGCCAACCGTTCATTTTTCGGACAACTATCAGCCGCGGACATTATCCTCCGATCTGCCAGCTGCCAGAAGAGGTTAATTTACAAAATATCCCATAAGATACTGTTAACACCAATTTCGTTATGCTTTAATTGTGGTCTTAGGTGGAGATATTTTACTCGATGGAGCTCATTTTGCAAAAATCCCAAGAGGAGGCATTACGATAGCAACGTGGATTAAGCTTGACACCAACAAAGGCATTCAGTCCATATTTGACACAGTGGGAAGTCATTCAAGGCACAGAGATGGCCAGTATCACTTCGAAATTGATAACGGAAAAGTTCGCTGGTTTCATAGAAACGAAAACCATGATACTATATTCAGTCTGCTCACGCGCCCTGTTATTAGTGAAGGGATCTGGACACAACTTTCTGCCACATACAATGCGAAGAAACAACGAGCAAGAGTAAGTAGGAAGATTAAAAACGTTTGAGGTCCTGGTTGACTGACTCTAATGAGATCTTTACATGAATAGAACTAAGAAGACCCTAGAAGGAGAAACAGTTTTTCGTTTGGTTTACATGCAGAGATTTCTTTTAGGGTTAGTGTTTTCTACAATCAAGCAATTTGGAGCTAAACACCCGACCACCGCCATATCTTTTTGTTGTTGTTGTTTTTGTTGTTGTTGTTTTTTGTACCTAGTACCAAAATGTTCTGAGCGAAGGCAGCTTATATGGAGCCAGGTTCATTGCGCTAGGAAGATCCTATCGAGAGGAAGATCCTAGCCCCAGCGCCAAGTTCAACTTTTTGCATTTAAACTCAATAAAGAAAACATATGGCACTACGATGATCTTCCGCATGCCGGCTTGGGTCTTCCTCTCCCCGCGTAAACAGCCCCTAACGTTTTTTCTTAATTCTTCTACGCCCAAGGAGCTGGCGTGGCCCCGTGGTAGGGTGCTGGAATCGATTGTCGTCGTTCAAATCCCTCTCTGACCAACAGCTGGAGTTGTCTCTGGTAGTACCGAATTCAACTCCACCTAGCATTTTCTTTTTATGCTTATTTTCCTCACTAGCCTCATTTTAAAGCAAAAATTGTTTTCAATTCTCGCATGCTAACGAGGCTACTGAGGATAATTAGCATAAAGAGAAAATAATAATTTATAGGTGGTTTGCAACCAATCTCTGGGGGCAGGGATTACAATGATGAAAGTGGAACAAAGAAACTTAATGAGAGATCTATTGTTTTCGTTCACCAAAATGGCGGCGATAACGCAACGTGAAAACCACCAATTAGCCGCCATTTATGAATTCGGTTTATTTCATGTCGTTCTGCATTGAAAATGTGTAGTAACTGTCCAGGGATTAAACTGGTATGAGCGGGTTAGAGGCGTAGAGAGAAAATTTAAAAAATCAAAAGTTTAAAATTTTGGCTATTTCACGTCGTTATTTAGGAGATGACGGCAAGCAAATGTACCAAAGCGTTCACGCTCTCGTCGAGATCTTCTTTTCGTAAGCTCCCTAACAGCTAAACGGTTTGCCCCCTCAACGCCATTATGTTTTTTCTTTTAACTGCTACCATGTATAAAAGTCATTTAATCTTTTACAATGCCAGAACTTACTAGAAAGCGCGTATTGGAACACTGTTAACATGTGATGTTTGACAAAACAAACGCCATCGAACAACTTACGCAATTACAGGCAACATTTGTAATGTTTTGCGTCGTTTTTGTCTGCCACGCGTAATTGCATCGTCGTTCATTCGTGAAAATTCCGAGATCAACATTTTCCTACGTAAACAAAGAACGGCCTTTAAGCGACCAAACAAATGGGATGACAGTAATTCAAACTGCTTACCTATTGTCCATCAGAGTGATAAGAATCCTTCGGCGGGCTTAAGTGAAGATCACACCTTAGGTCACAGGTCGCTGAAAATTTGTTCTGCCAACCAGTGTTTTCTTTGATTTTCTTTGATTTTCTTTGATTGCTCATCCGGAAAGTCATGCATGCAGCTGCAAGATCATTTGATGCAATGTCTTTGAACTTTTATTCCGGTTCACCAAGGGCACGAACAAACGCACGCTTCTAAAAGCAAAATTGCCAAAACAAACGAGCACGAATTGAAACAGCTCATTGCACACGAGTTGAAACAGCTGATTACACACACACAAATAAGCGCAAAAGTATAATCAGTAGTGGTTAAAATGAAAAAATTATCAACCCCCCCTCCCCCAAAAGCAATTTAGATATTGTTACCTCATATCCATCAGAAACTTCAATAGGGTCCTCCAGAAGACTGGAAAAAAATTACAAACCTGCTCGCAATTACGAAAAAAAACAAACAAACATGGCTTCCACGAACTGGGCGTGACGCGCGGTCGATGACTGGTAACTAACAAAAGAAACTCATGCATATAATGGCCTCGAATTGTCCCCCGAGTATGACCCTCGTCCATTGCTATAGAGGATTGGGTGTGAAGCTCTAGCTGTGAGCCTGAGTGTTGAGAGCTGTCCGTGAAACGTTCCATGTCTTAAACAGGGTACACAATAAACAAGTGTCACTTAGGATATACGGAGAGTGCAAACACGATTCGAAACCCAAAAAACTCACTGAGTAGAAAACTGAGAACGTATTCCCCGGCCAAATACCACCCTCTGGAAGCTAGAGATGATTACAAGATAATCAGATGTTGAAACAGAAATAATTTAAAGTTCGAGAGCTGAAATGAATTTTTTAAGGCTGTCCAACCTTATATATGTTTATGAAGCAAAATACTTCAACGATTGATGCCTGTGGAGGCACACGTGTGGTTCATACCAAGAGGAAAATATTTACATCCTTTGTCACTGCCACTTACAGTTATTGCGCTTTCTAAAAACGTGCGGACTATCAAGTTCAAATTTCAATCAACTGTTTTGTTTTTCACTGCCGTCAATCACTCCGGCGGACCGGGTCAAAGATCACATCGCTCTTTGTGATTGGTGGATTTCGATCCACTTTGTAAGTTTCTGTTTCCAACGGTCCGACAACGTTCTCCTTGAATAAGATCGCCGACAGTAAAAAAACAAAACCTTAATTACATTTTAAAGTTTAGAATCGGCATGTTTTTGAAACACGCAATAAGTATGATTATGATAGAATTTACCCTGCTCAGAGAGACGTGATATTGCTACTGGTTAATGATGGTGAGGATGTAACATACCATTCGTCACGGGCGCATTGCACCTTCACCATAATAATAAGTTGCATTATAATAATAAGTAGCATAATAATAAGTCGCATTATCACGTTGAATTACATTACAATGTCGAGCCCATAGGCCATTTGGGCACTTTGCTTAAGAACCTAGATAAATGGCCTGGCTCACCAAGTGTTATTGTAGTTCACTGGTTGAGCATTCGACCGGTGTTACGGAGGCAGCAGGTTCAAATCCTGCCTGGGACTCGGATTTCTTTTTCAGTTGTCCTTTCGCCCGTTGCCAAGCAACTAACATACAGGTTATTTTGTTTATTTTTCTGTAACACAGTGATCTGTGACTGGGTTTGTGACCTGACCTCTAACCTGTAACCTCCACTTTAGCTGATCCAATAAAAGACCATTGTACCTGATTTATAATTACGTTTTCCTTGAAGGTTTATGTCAATGGAGATTTGCGAGAAGAGGTGAGAGGAAATGGTCTATTGTCTCTTGACTGGGGAGGCAAGGCTGGGATAGGACGTCACAAACACCAATTTGGAAATCGCCTCCTGCGAGGAATGATTGACGAGTTCTACATCTTTCCATGCGAACTCCCTCGCCTGGAAATCCTTGTTCTTATGAGACACTGCCGTGTCTATTTCAGTAAGTGCCATTGATAATGAACATTCTTTCTTTATTGTTTGTTTCGATAGAGCGGTTTTGAAAGGACTGTCGAAAGTAATTACGCGATTGCTACGGTTAGTGATTAGCTTAAGAATCTTGGGCCAGTTTATTTTTCGATCAATCGGAAGCAAAGCCAGAACCAATTGCTACTAGCGCTGACGTATTTTTCCCAAGCTTTCAGCTGGTTACAAAGGTAATTGCTACGAAATCTGATTGGCTCATTTCGCTGTTTCCACCGCTTGTGGTTGGTTAGAGTAATTCAGTAATCTGGTTGTGGTTTTACGACAGCCAATCGAAATTAAACCAATCTATATTTCAGAATTCTCCATGAGCCTACTATTTGTTATCCTGCTGTGTCCCCTCTTCTCTGAACAGTTTGACTTTTTTTGTTGCCAATCCTTATAGAAAACACGAAGAAAGTGACAGAAGAGTCCTCCACGACAAGAGGCTCTGCCCCAATCATGACTCGGCCTATGAATGGGCAACGAAATAATCCTTCAAATCGTATCTCTTCACCACGCCCAGCTGTCAGTCAGGTAATCAACGCCGTGGCTCCCGCGCATCAGGGACAAGCACCTTCTTCCACAGACTTTGTCGCCAGAAATTTGCAGCAGATACTTGCCAGCTTGACTAGTAACCCTCAAGTCTCGTCCCAAGCGCCGGTGGTGTACCAACCTACTCAAACGTATGCACCCCCTTCACAGCACAAGCCCCTATTGTCCTACAAAGCTGCACCGTACCCGCCAGCTAAATTGCCCACTGACCTCTCCCATAGGGTACCAGAGGTACTGCCCAGCAATGTGTGGACCAATCGTCAACCTGTTACAGTTACAGCGGTTTCAGCTCAAGCATCGCTCAGGCCTGGCCAACCAGTGGTTATGCAACAACTCCAGGCAAGCCATCAACCTGGTGTAGTCCAACCAGCTGCAGTGCAAGCTTCCCTTGTTAAGCAGATCAATCCAAATCGTTCTCCTGCTGTTTTTAGTCAACCTTCGCTTCAAGCTTCACACCGGCATGACACTCCAGCTAGGATGCAACTGGGAAATAATGTCGGGATCCAGAGAATTCCTTTCAAACAAAATTCAGTGGCAAAATTTCAGAAATTGTATGCATCTGTGGCACCAGGAGGACTTTGGGGGCAAACTCAAACTAAAGTGCCACAGGTCACCCAACCACATTCGTTTTCTGACAAGGTCAACGGCTATGAACAAATTCAAAGTCCAATTGTTTGGCACATTCCATTGAGAAACATAAACAAAGAACTACGAGGAGGCTCCGTAAAGCCTTTTTTCCCCGCAGCTCCATTGCGCATAACACTACCTTTATCTATCTTACGGCAAAATAACTTCCTTCAAATACACAACAGAACGATAGAAGGTGTGAAGGGACCTGTTGTGCCTTCCTTTAGTCAATTTTATTTTAACAAAAGGCCTCCTACACAGGCACAACGAGTGGCAATCGTTCAACCCTTCCAGAAGCAAGGTAATGTCAATCAGTCTCCAAATGGAAGATCTCGAAATCACCAACAACAACCAGAACAACAGAACTACCAAAAGTCACTCGCATATAAAATGGCAATGCTGGAAGATTCCAACCAAACACCACAAATCAATCTTCCCAGGCCCCTTGCACAGCTGGACAAACAGGCGTTATCTCGGACACCGGTAAAGAAAGGAAAACAATTCCCCCCTGTGCGACCATTTGGTAGAAACTATTTCCCAAGACCGGTAAATTCTCTACATGCACAGCAACGAGTTGTAACGCCAGCAGCCATGGGAAATTCAAGAGAAGCAGCTCTTCTTCCCCTTGCACAGAATCTACCTTACAGAATTCCGCCAAGGAAATTTTCTCCTTTCAGACCGCATTATATTTATGGACAGGCATCGTGGCCATGGGCTCTTTGGACTCATCAAGCCTCTCCAATATCAATGGCCGCTTCTGGTCGACCGTCTAGTCCTTTGCGCCCACAGACAAATCAGCAGCAGTATCAGACAACTTCTAATTTCGCAGCAAAGTTGCCACATTCTCCGAAGACCCCTACACCCAAGGTATTGCTATACTACTATTACTATCCTAGAACAATTACCAAGCCGCCCGTGAAAGTAACCAACTTAAACGGAAATCAACCGATAGGAAACTTCTGGAAGAAATCGAGAGAACAGTCTTCCACTTCCGCTTTAATTGGAAACCCAGAACTAGCCAAATTTATAGCAAACCCGACTGCACAAGGACAATCGAACGGGAAATCAACGGTGACACAAGCTGGACAGCTGCAACGAAACGACGTCAACTCCCCTTATGCAAGATTCAAACAACTTGAACAGACGTCACCGGACAGATCACCTTACAGACTAGTAGGTTCAACAAGGGGCCCTCTATTATCAGGAATAGCCTCAGAGACATTAGCCAATCAGCCGCGACGTGAAGAACAAGCTCAAGGGACGGGTATGCCACAAATGACTTACTTACCATTGCTAACACCCCAATTTATATCACCTAACCTAGCACAGAGAGTCAACACCAAAACAGAAGTTAATACGCAACTTCCTGTTGTTGGAGACAGGAAGTCACAATTAACCAAGGGACTTCGTGATCGACCAATATACATACAGACAGTACCATATGATGTTTACAACTTACTTCAACAACTGCCGTTGTTTAACGCTCAGTCTGGAACACAGAGGTATCTTTCAAGGGTATTGAGTGACATTATCAGTTCAAGGTACGGCAAACGAAAAAAGAGAAAGAAGAAAAGAGGCGCGAAGGTTTCGCAAAAACAACAACGGATTGGACATGTAGGCCAACAGACGAACTCATAATTAAACTATCTTAAGTTCGTTGGAATTCGTTGCTATTTAAGACTGAAAGAATACAAACATCATTATGTTGACGTGAATTCGTTTGGAACTGCCCACTGGATAATATTTATTTTGAGGACTTAAAAAAACTGAAGCAAAACAAGAAAAAAGAACAGAAACAAAAGCAGCACGTATTCGATAGTTTCAGATAGGCATAGGACAGCCAAAAGTGGTATGGTACAGGTGAATTGACAAAACCCTTGTCAACAAAATTCAGGAACTTCTCGCAACATGGCAGCAAAAATTAATGTTTTGTCTTTATGGTGAGACTTTTTGCTCTAAAACGATCTATGGATGATTATATGCCGTAATCAAATGCTTCGCATTTTGAACACAGTTATATTTGACACATTTGTATTTGAGGGTATGGAATGCAAATCTCTTGCACTCTATGAGTTTTTTGTTTGCAGCCATGTAGTTTTTGCATGACGACCGAAGTTTCTTTTGTAGATTTTATTGCGCAGCCGTGGTTGCGAAATTTGATGTCTGCTTTGAGTGTGTAAATATGACGGATAAAGGGTGGATGGTAATTTTTACTTACGACGTTGATTTGACAGATTAACCAGAAGTAACAACGTTTGTAAATACAAGATTCAATAAAACTTGTAGAGAACTTGATTCAGTTTAATCACTCATTAATTTTGCTCATTAATTGTGACCATTTGTACATGTTCAGAGATAATTCTAAGTATGTATACGTAACATTTTGTCGCTCCACGCGTATTTTCCATTATATAATAACACATAACCATTTTCCTGATAACATGTTACTTCCCTTTTAGAGAAAAAAGTGTAATCGTCATATTTATAACTGAATTAAACAAGCTAAGAAGAACGAAATGTAAATGAAATTAGACAGAAAATTTAATCCCTGCTGTGGCCATCCCTCTTATATATCAACTACGGCCCCGCTGAAAATCGCTTCGGCGAGAGGTCCAGCTCTCTCTTTCAATATTGTTATAATTATTAACATCATCATTATCAATATCATTATCGATATAATTATCATCATCACTATAGTTGTTTCATTAACTATGCGTAATTGCCATCCATCCGCAAATCTTTCAGAGTGCACATAATACCGCCATATCATGAAAAAAAAAAATTTTTTTAAAGAGTTATTTCTCAGTAGGAAACTCATGAATGTCTGCTCAGTTCAAATTAAGTTCGGCATTAAAGAGAGATCAAGGCAGATACAATGTCCTCATCTGAATGACTAACGGCAGAGAGAGTTATCACTTGTTAACTCATGACATGTTGATGCCCCCCTACAAACGTGGACGCATTGACGAATACAACACTTCTAACCGTAAGTTCTAATATGGTTAATATTTTACACTTACGTCTTAACCCAACCCACTCTCGACTCATTCACTATCTGATTTTTGGATAACATAAAATACATATTTGACCTCTCAAAACACCTACTTATAAGTAAATTGAATCCCGGATCACGACCAATTCAAAATGGCGACCATTTGAGAATCGACGATTGTCTTCAAATCAAGGGCCAGGTCATTGCACTTCCGAATTCTAGAATGGGCCTGCTGAAGAGGAAATGCTTAGTTTATGTATCAAACTTAAGGTTTTCCACCCCTTTGTTGAGGCTAGCTGGTGTTTAAGGAGTTTGACGAGACACGAAAACCCGATATGGTGGTTCCAGGATGGCGTCTCTCGAGTACTAATGACGCAATTCCCTCATAGCGTGACGTCATTTTTACGTACGTTCTATATATCACATTCACCCGACGATGAAACGCACAAGGCCCCTCCCGTCGCAAGGCAAAAAAATGAAAAAAAAAAGTGCGCAGTCAAAATAAAAGGTTTAAGTGATTATTACAACGGGTTACCTATAGGGTATATTTCTAGTTCTAGGAAATGACCAACATAGGTCTAAATGCGTGTAATAAGACCAACCGCAAAATGGACACATATTTACTGATGTATTCGCTCTTTGCATTCTTTCCCGTGCGTAGCAACCATTTACTGACGTCACTACCGCAAAGCCATTGGCCAGGACCTCGTTCATTCCATCTCGACGACCGCTCCAGCCAATGAGAATCACACCGAACACTTATCTCCCAACTCAACAACGCAGCAAAGTAAACCCGTTCCCAGAACAAGCACAAGAAGGAATAACTGAGGAAAGGGAACTGGCAAGAGCTCTAGCTCTGTTGGCACTTCCCAACAGATAGGACACGTAACAAGAAGAGTCGGCATTTGACAAAATTATGGGCAGCAGAAAAAACGAGCTAATCATTTGCAGCAACAAAACACGCCAGGCCAATGCCAGTGTTATAAGCAATGGCTTTTGTCGTCATTGCTTTAGTTAATGGCCATTAACATTTCGCCAGAGCACTCTTTGTTGCAGGGACGCTTTAAAGGTTGTTTGGTTGTCTGCGATTCCTTTTTTATTCCAATTACACGCAATAACACCTCAGGAAACATTTTGTGATGGAATGATACTAAATTTGCCTGAGATAAGTGAGAATTTTTACTTATCTTTAAAAGAAGTTAACGAGCCCGATAATGAATTGTTACCACTCACGAGAGCGGTGGCCATATTCATTTGCCTAAAAATGGCGTTCAGTTCCCCAAGGTTTGTTTCGTTCAACGAACATGGTCGCTTGTAACGTCATGTGAAAAGATCCTTTTATCTTGTTGAGGGGTAGATGGTGAATGGTCTCCTGTTGAAGGATGGTTAGTCATTTTGTATTTTGGCCCTGAAAATTCCAAGAATGTTTAAGCTAAAATAAAAGGGAACACGTTTTTTGTTTTCCAAAATATGATCCAGTCACTTCGATCTTGAGCAAAAGCTTGTAGAATATTATTTAGTGTGTATCCCTTAAGTAGCAAAGCACTGCAAGCAATAGAGCAAGACACCGAAGTAATCTGAAAAAAGGCAAATTGTAAGTTAATTAATTAAATGAATTATTGAAACGCGTACCACCCAAGGTCAATCAATCAGTTCTACTGGCATAGGTTTTGTGATTAGCTAAAGTTGCACCCGCTGGTTTTTGTTTTGTTTTTTTGTTTGTTTTTCAACAAAAGAGAACATAAGTAATTGAAAACTGTTCTGATATTTACTGTAAGAGATATCTGTGTGGTACAAGAAGAATAATCGTACATTTAGGGGAGTTAAAGTAATCTTCACAATTTTCCTGCAATCATTGTCATCAAATCAATTTCAAATGTTTTCTTGTGATCTTAAAATAATTCTTTGTTAGTGAACCATTTACTTAATCTCTTTGATCTTGGAAATATCGCAAGAGTCAATTAACTGCTTGTATACAAATGCATTTTGTTGTCTGCGCTGTTTAGTTAGAAAATAGCGTACTTGCATGACTATGGAGAGTGCGATGTAAAAAGCATAGAAAAATAAAGCAATTTTGTAACTAGAGCCTTTCACGATATTAATTGTCCTTTACTTGAAATCGGTGAGGCACTTATTCATTTCGTAAACGGTCGTTGCCGTTTTAACGACACTTAGAAGAAAATGTCGCTGTTATGAGTTTGCTTTTGCAAATAACTACATAAAACTTCTAAACAAAATCGAACCCGAGCTATCATATCAATCTAATCATTTCTTTGGCGAATTTTAGTCGATTTAGTTGCAATCTCAACTACTTTGGGAAGGGGTTTCAATAACTTCTGAAATAGCCGGCCATGGTAACCCATTGTATTCCTGGTATGCACTGGAGGAGAACACAACGCATGCGCAATTGCTAAAAATAATTAAATGGCAAAGGGAACAGCACAGTGTGTATCCTCCACGTGCGAAATAGTTTCTTTATTAGTTTTGGTTTGTCGAGTATGCTGTGGACAAGTTCTTTACTTTAATATTATATTGTCAGGTGCGCCTTACAAGCCAACAAAGGGGTTTTAAATTGAGTTGAAAAAACCATAACCAAAGCAATTCAAGAGCCAATCACGTTGTCAAAGAAATATGCTCTCAGCCAATCACAAGCCGAAATTAAAGAATTCAAAGCAAGTAAAGGCAGCCGGCTTCAAGCGCGGGAAAGACGCAGTTGGTTTTAGTTTTGCATCTGATTGGTTGAAAAGTTCGCGCAAGTTTTTTTGATGCAACCACAGAACAAACCAAAACCAAAGCAATCGCATATAATTAAATAATTTAGATGAAAGATCTCATGAGGTCACGTTACACGTTACGTTACACGTTACGTTACACGCTACTCCTTCACAATGTTAATAACTACCAACAAACACGAACTCAGTGGTGCCTTGTTTGGTTCTGATGGCCCGCTATGCGAGGCTTTTGACAGCCTATGAATTTCTAGTTTCTAAAGAAACTGTGGTACTGCCTACGTGACCCAGGGGGCGGGGAATTTAGCGGTGCGTCAACACCGGGCCGATATTTAATTCCCCGGGGCTTGGGGAAAAATTCACAAAACGCAAAAAATCCCTTTGTCATAATTCAGACGAGAATGGGAAGAAACGTGCCGATTTTGCCGATGCATCTGTGAAAGAATGTAACAAGAGCCTTTTCACTTGTTTTATAGCTCTTTAGTTCTTTTTATTCAACTAATACATGCAAGCGTCAAGAATATGCCGATCTCATGCTAATGTTTGCAAAAATTGTTAGCTGCCAAGATTCATTCCTTTTCTAATCACTCGGCAGTTCGAAAGTAATACATATACTTTCAAAATATTTTAGACGTTTTATCTCCGGTTAAAGAGCGCGCCCATCTTATGTAACTCAGCAGACTTTGAAATACAGGTGAAAAAAGTTATCATATACAAGGATACTTTGGGGGCAATTGCCTTGTTTTCGCGAACTGAGCCGATACAAATATGATACCCAGACGACGTGAATGAATTTGTAAGAGGACAAGCTAGTTAGAGTTGCTACCATCAGTACCACTGATTTCTTCAGCACCAGATTCCTCGCCAGAGCTATAATAAGCATTCAATGGTTCGAGAATAGAAGTGTCAAAATTTCTTTGTTTGCTGTGTGATTTTTTCTTAAATGGGTGCACAGCGGCTGGGAGAATTCCGGTGTGTTTTTTAACTTTGCTGTTTATGAGAGAATGGACAGGATAAACGTGGTGGTTACTTGACGGTGAAATCCTTTCTTTCGATTTCACGAATGCCAACTTCTCTTCCACAATACTGACAGTGTCTTGACTAGAGCTTCTTGTTGCTGAAAAACCATCTTGCGTTTTGTTTGTTTCAGTATTCGAACGCCTGCCTTGGCCAAGTTGAACGTGTTTAGGCCTATATTGGCAATTGCGTTGATGTCTTCGATGGTGCCTACGGGAGTGAATGTAATATCGATTATGTTCGTCATGATGAGGAATGTGGTATCCCCTTGAATTTTTGTGCGGTTTGGTCCATGTATCCTTGTATTTGCCGTGCAAATTTGCAAAATGACGTCTGTTATAAATGTGGTGTAATTTAGACTTTGCCTTTGTATCAAAGTATGTTTTGAAGTGATTCTTTGTGTTCACCCCTGTTTGGGCCCTTCTCTTGTGGTGTGAGCTATGTACTGAGCTGGTTTTTATTGTGTTTCGATGCAAAATCTTATTAATCTCTTTTTCCGATAGTTTCTTTCCTTTTCTACCTTTTAATACGTGTACTGGATGGTTTCTCTTGCTGGAATAGGCTAAGACCGTCAACGTTTCAACATGATTCAGTGTTTTACGTGAATCGTTATGACGTCTCCTGTTTTTTCCACGGTGGTGAGAGTGTAAAAGTTTACGCCCCTTCACCAGGCGCTGTCTTGCTCTGTCGTGGTGAGCGCCATGCTTTTGAAAAGGGGGATTGCGAGGATATTGTAGCTCAGTTTCCAAGCCCGCGCTTAAATCTTCCTCATCCTGATTATCGTCATTATCATTAGCATAATTAACGTCGTTATCATCGAAGTTACTGTCAACATCATTATTATTGGTATTGACGCTATCGTCAGCATCATCGCTATTACCATCGTTTTCGTCGTTAATTTCAGTTGCGCTGTGATTGGCAAATTCCCCAGGTGAGACGGCAATGGACCGCATCGTTTCCTTATCTTCCTCATCCTCGTTGTTTGCTTCATCTGCCAAATCAGTATCTGAATCTAAGGTGTTGTCCTCATGTGCTCTCTGCCTAAAAGACGAGTCGTTGTGATCTTCTAAATCAGTATCAAAATCATCTGGCTCGTGCACTCTTTGCCTAAAGCGCCTTCTCTTAGGTTCATATGGATCAGAATCAGAAACATCTTGTTTGAGTAGCCTGTGCCGAAAATGTCCTGTACGAGATGCACGATGCCGTCGACCCCTTTTAGTTTCAGACTTATAAGCCTCGGTGAACGCTTCTTCGAATGTTTTGCTTAAATTGTCAAGTGCCTCAGCACTCTTGCTGTCGTCCCGGTCTTTTGGAGAAGCAGTATTTTCCTTGATGATAAATACTTGAGGGGGTGGTGGAGGGGCACGATAGCTGGACCCTATAGGTGGTGATGAAGGGAGCGGCGGCGCTGTAGTCTTGACAGGGGAAGCTGTCCATGAAAAAAATAAAATAATAATGATAATGATAATGATGATGATGATGATGATGATGATGATGATGTTGATGTTGATGTTGATGTTGATGTTAGAGAAATCATTTTCTTATCACGTATAATACGCCTTACTCAACGTTCTGTTGAGGCTAACACTGCTTCAAAGTGCAGTCCGACCAGGAAAAGGTTCATACCAGCTAGACCGCATATAAATGAATGAACGAACGAACAAACGGACAAACGAATGACTGAATGACTGACTGAATGACTGACATCCGCCTATAGACAATTAAATGAATCGAGAAAAGATGAGGGTGATAATCAGTAGTACTCACGCTTGCCTTCCGTTTCCCCAGGTAATGCATTAATCTGTGGAATTTTGACGGAACTTTCTTTACCTCTGGGTGGAATAACAGATGAACTTGATTCTCGTGTGTGCTCCTTGCCTTCGGGCCCAGGAGGCGGAGGTAACGAGGTTCCCATTTTTGAAGAGTTTTCTATGGATGGCGGTAGAATTTCGGGCTTCGGTGGCATAATTGAGCCATGAGACTCCTCAGGCTCTGTTTTTGCCACTGGTTTAGGTAGAAATATTTCTTCTACGGGGGGAAATTGGGAGGTTGTGTCTGGTTTGGGAGGAGTTACTTGTGCTAATGGTGGAAGAACAGGCAAACCATTGGATGGTGAAGCTTGGCCAGATACCGGAGGTTGTATCGCAGGTGGAGAACCCACTGAGCCTAGAGTCAACGGAGGACGTGGAGCGGCCGATGCTGGGGGAACAGTATTTATTTGGGACAGAGGTGGTAACGAAACTGCGGGTGCCGGTTGCGATGCGGTCCCACCGGTAGCTGGAAGCTGATTAGGGTCACCGGACGTTTGAATGGGCGGTTGTTGGTTTGCCACGGGGGCAGCTGCCGTTATTGAAGATGATTGTTGGTTCTGAGGGGCTACTCCAGCAGTGCTTTGCTGTGGTGTTACGGCTCCTGACTGAGGACCCACCCCTTGTTGCAAAGTAGTGGTGCCAGCACTTGAACATTGGCATGGCATTGGCTTACAACATTCCATTGAATCATAAATCTCCTCATCTACATCTTTACAAAGGCCACACAGATCTGGGCATCGACTTTCGCACCCACACCGACAATTAATAGGTAAAATCAGAGGAAGAATTCCTTTGAGGCCAGATAATGTTGAGGAAGCCGCTGGCTTTCCCGAATTACCAGTTTTTGATGGTGCCCCCTGTAAGTTTTGACTTCCACCAGCAGGATACCCTTGGTTTGGATTTTCGCCCCCTGGATATCCCTGGTTGGAGGGGTATCCCATATCTGGAGAACCACCGGCTGGATATCCCTGATTAGGACTCTCAGTTGCAGGGTACCCCTGACTCGGGTATCCCTGATTCCCATGTGCTGGATATCCTTGGTACTGCCTCTGTGCAGGATATCTTTGAGCCGGTGGGTAACCCACACCCATCCCCTGAATTTGTGGATATCCCATAAATGGAACAGGCACTGGTATGATCTTTGGGGGAGGTTCTTCCTTTTTGCCAAGGCTGTTTAATAAAGCAACTGTTTGAAGGATATTTCGAAGGTCATTGTCTTCCTTGTCAGATGCAGTGGGGGATTGGGGAGGAGGCGCTTGAAGGACAACGGGGGATGGTACTGGGGCTGGCATTGCTACGGGCTGCGGAGGGAAAGATTGTGTTTGTGTTGGCACAGAAACTACGATTGTTCTTACAGGCGGCTGAGGGACTCGTGCAGCCATAATCACGGGCTGTTGTTTTCTTTGAGGTCTCACAAATTTGGAAGGCTTCTTCTTGAGATTGACGTGTAGATTTAAGGTGTTATCGTCCAAGAGGTCTCGCATTGATCGAGGTTCTGACGACATAGCAACACTTGAATAAACTTTCTGACCATTGACATTTACTATAATTCCTTTTGATGCGCCTTTAACTCGTATTTTGCGCTGAATGAGAGTTCTTTTTGTATTCTTGAAGTTCAGGAGGGAGGCACTAGGTGCCCGCCACGCATAAGCTTGGCTTGGAAATCCTGTTAAAGAGAATATCAGAAGAACACATGCAGTGCTATTAAAAATGACACAAGGGGCATTTCCAATATTTACTTAGGTATAACAAATTTGCATACGATACCACCACTTGATGATTCCTTGGCTACAAGGTTTAGTGGATTTCACCACAGTTCTCGCTGAGCATGTAAATCCAAGACACGGTTTCAATGTCTGGACACTAGAACGTTTACCATATACTTCTGGCATGTAAAATTAAGGGTATACGCGATTCCCTCTCTCTGTTGAGAACGTACCAGAAGTCGCGTTCAATGACATTAAGGTCGTTGGAAACAGGGAAGGGCGG
>BLFK01000071.1:50117-114862 GCA_014634185.1 Astreopora myriophthalma | reverse complement strand
CGCAATCACCTCTTTTACCGCCAATGCCGCAGGGATATGATCCATTTCTCTATAACAGCCTCACGGGAATGTTTGCCAACGCGATTCGTCATGCTCTTTTTGAACCTCAGCCAAACGCTCTTGCATCGGCATTAAGTCTCGCCGCAAGCCAAGCTCAAGCTAGGAACCAGCCCCTTGATCTTCTAACCGCAGCTTTGACTCAAGCCTTGGCTCAAGACCTTCAGCAGGGTATTCAGCCAATCAGCAATACAAAATTATTGCAGGCGTTAACACAGGCCATATCACAGGTACAATCTACTGGGACAGCGACGGCAAGCAACTCTGTCTACCTTCCTCATCAACAGCAACCACAACAACAGCAACCACAACAACAGCCTCTGCCGCCGCCACCAAATGTACAGCCACCACCTCCAAATCCTCCGAGCCAATTTCCCTCATATTGGATTATTCCTAATTCCCCTCCTGTCAGAGATTATAGGTCTGACAGAAAAGACGAAGGTGTTTCCTTAAACAGGGTTGGGAAGGCCCTAGCTAGTGCTCTCATCAAGGCGGCAAGAAAGATTGCCAGTCGCAATCTGCGATTAAACACGCGCACGCGCGAAGGGTCTCGTCATAGACATCGCGATAGCGATTACAGGGTGCGATCGCATGTTCCTTTGCTACATCCACACTCGCCACATCTAAATTATAAAACACATCTTGAAAAAGCCAAACGGCCAGGTGACGATATGAGAGAATATTTTTCGATGTTCCGTGCTTTCTGGAAAAGGATTTCACTTTTTTGCCACTAGTACGGCACCATTAAATACGGAAAATTGTATCCGTTTTGGAGCTTTGACTTTAAGTAACTCTCTATAAGAGATTCTCTTATCATTAAATTTGCACTGTGTTCCATTTAGGTTATCTTTGCTGTATTGCCTGACGTATACTATTCGTTTAAGCAATAGACCACACGTCTCTGTGATTTATAAGCTGATAAGTCATGCCGGATCTTGGAAGAAAACGAGAAGAATTCGTAAATCACGAGCCGCAACTGAGCCATAGAAACGTGTGGTATATTTCTTTTACATAATAATTCACGAGACGCGCGCGAAATTCCTGAGTTTACTATCATAAAATACCATAGCTGATTGACCAATCAGAACGCGCGCATTGATTTGGCTATAGATCGATTTCACATGACGTCATGGCGGTCATCTTGGTATTCCAAAAGAATCCTCGGGGAATTGAACTTCATTTTTACACAAATATTTCCTGTTGTTTCAGTAAATGATATGGCCGCTGGTCACGTGCCTGAAAACGATCTATCATATAAATAGCGAAGTATTTTATGTTAGTGTCAAGGGATTTGTCGCTGGAGCACTAATTATGGATACTACAATCAACTCAAATCAAAGCACACGTTACATGACTTGTACAACATACTGAATGCTCTGCGGAGTTTGATCGGTCTTTAACTGTCACTTATCAGAAGACAGAAACATGACATCACCTGTTACACACATTAGGCTCCAGTCTTCCTTGTAGCCCAAATTATTCCCTTCAATGGAGATCTCTAACCCATTCTCTTCTCTGAATAAGGATTAGCGTAACATGTTCTGAACTTATGAATATCGTTAATTTAGAACACTGAAAGTCTGAAAGGAATTAAGGCAAATGAACGGATGATTTTCTATTAAAGACAACCCCACACAAGGGACTCGAACCTGCGACTGTTCGCTGAACGGATCCGTTCCTCTAACCGCTACACCACCACGCCGCTAGTTTTTGAACATCATAGAATTAATGCGTTTATCCTACACCTGCCCTCGTTGTAAACCAATATAAGCACTCCCTAAGAAACAATTTTAGACAGTAAAACCTCAAAAACAAAGTCACCAAACTTCAAAACAATGCTAAAAGTTTTAAAATCACGTTTTTAATCACTGTAGAGAAGTAATATTCTATGCTAGACGTGAATAAATATCTAATCGTTGATTCATTCGACACCTTGTTCCTCAGTGGTCTAGTGGTGAGAACTCGTTCCTACAATCTCTAACTCCGGGTTCCAATCCAAGTAGATGACTTTTTTTCTTTTTTTCTTTTCTCTTATTTGCTCCTTTCCGAAAAGTTCTGGGACAGAGTGTTCTAAATTGACAATAACCATAAATTCAGAACAAGTTACGAATTAACGATAATGGTTAATTCAAAACTCTGCTTTTCATTGGTATTTTTCGTTACATTGAAAAGCTCGTCAAGTGGAGTGGTCAATTATATATTTTTTATTATGATTATTATCATTATTATCAGTTGGTTTAGTTGTTGTAAGTATCATCTGCTCTCAACTGTGTGGCTTCATAGCTCAGTTCGTAAGAGCACTGCACCGGCATCGCAGAGGTCGTGGGTTCGAATCCCGTTGAAGCCACTTGAATTTTTTTCAAGTGCATATATGAGAAAATTGCTTAAATTGTCCAGAAAGTGTGAGGATCACTTCTTCAATTCATTTCTAACCCGCACTTCACAACCATTTCGTAAGTATTACTGTTGTTGTTGTTCTTCTTATTATTATTAGAATGGCGCGATATTGTAGTAGTTGTGTTGTCCTTGTTGTCATATCCATCATCATCAATGACATCATGAGAAAAGATTGTTGCTTCTCTAAACCCCTAGATTATATTATTGGTGTCTTTAACTCAAAATTGTCTTGTTTTACTTGACATCGCTTTCTTTTCTTTTTCCTTTCATTATTTTTTCTTTACTTGTTGTCATTCTTCTTATTTATCCTTGTCTTCTTTTTCATCCCATTATGTCCCCTCGACTTGTTCACAGTCGGTTGAACCATTAGCACTGTTTCCGCATTACTGTCGTCTTCAAGTTGTGCGCGGGGGTTAGGTACAAAAAGGGGCCCCGATCGTTGGCCTTGTGTATCAAACGTAAATCCGGGAACAACGCTAGGGTTATCAGGTGATCCCTTAGGGGCAAAAAACACCTTGTCTGAGGTTTTATAGGACAATCTTCCTCCAGAACTTGCATAGTCGTGCATAGGATTAGCTGGGACGTCCCACTGCGATGGCGTGTTCCTGAGGTTTAAGTTGTAACCGGAAGGAGACTGCAAGTAACTCACTTTCGGTAACCTCCCGTAATAGTAGCGTAGGTAATTTTCATTTCCGGCTTCACTCGCTTGATCAGAGAAATCTTGGCCGTCCAACATTTCGGTATTTGCTGTTCTTTCAGCGGACCTGCTCGAGCTAGAGCCATAGTTGAATGCGGACCTTTGTTGGGAAAGTCCATTCTCTCCGTATGCCATAGCCCCTGGCTGCCAGACATTCAGATCTCGCTCTCCGACTTGGTCTGCTCTATGCAGTGATGCTTGTTCCATTTGATGTTTTAAAAGACTTGCTTGTGAATTGTCCAAGCCGTCCAGTAAGTCGGGAGTGTAAATCTTACCACTTTCATGGGGTACACTCCCTAAATACCCTGATTTAGAACCCTGTCGAAATACCTCTCTTCCTTCACTCAGCTCTGGTTCGTTTTCCCGTGTCATCGCCTGCGGCATCAGATTCTCAGTTATCCCTTGATTATATTCTTGCAGATAACTTTGCTTGAAATTGTTTGGCGCTTCTTCATTGGTTGCATCTTGGGTGCTCTGGGGGAGGACTCTAGCGCCTGGTGTATAAGTTGAACGTAGTATCACTGTCTCAGGTTCGCGCAGCTTATCAGCTTTCCGTTGCTCACTTGGATAGCTTCGTACGCCCTGTAGTAAAGGCTGCTGGGCTAGAAATGCCACAGGCTGTTGAGAAGTCAGAGGATACAGTACTGCACTGGCTGTATTGGATTGATAACGCCCTGCTTGCGGTCTACTTAACTGTCCATTAGCGGAGAACTCAGTTCCATCCCACCTCAGTCCATTTGCGACATTCCAATTCGGAAAGAAAGGCGTTTTTGGAATTTGATAGACGACTGGCGACGAGTGAGGTGACCCATCTGGAAAACCAAGATTTGGAATAACTTGGTTGGCTTGCTGAGCTTTCCCAACAGGTGAATACTGATTGGCCCATTTTCGTAGATCTCCCACACCAGGTATGCCACTTTGACTGGAATATCCTATACCTTCGCTTGCACTGATAGGTTGGTCCATTATCGTTTGTGTAGGCATCGAGGGCGCTTTCATGTCACCACCTGAAATTCTCAGAGTTTGAGTGGAAATTGGTGAGAAGGAAAAGAAATGTGGAGTTAATTGCGGATTGACACCATAATATGCTTATTAATAAAGTTCCTGGTTTTCCTTGCTTCCTTTTTTCTTTGAACATGCGAGGTGGCGTGTTTGCTAGATGAAGTCTTGATTTTACGAATTTCTGTCCTGGTTAAATGTTTGGATGACTTTTCCATTTTCGTCGCATTAACTCTTAAATAGTTTTTTTGCGTTGACGTAATTGGATTTTTAACATTTCCTGTCCCCCTCTTACTATTTCCATTAAAACTTTGGACTAATCCAGTGTGCTTTGCGACTTCACTTTGCTCTTGGATCCGCTTAGGTTTCTTGCCACGACTGAGTACATTATGCACCTGTAGAGTTTGTTTTCGGGAGATTCCAGCCAAGTTCACTCTTTTACCGTATGGCGTGATTTTCGCACTGAATAGTTTATTATTTTCTGGCACAGACACCCATCTTTTTTTCACAGCATGGTGCGGGGGTGTAATGAGATAAGCTGAATTAAATCTTACAGTGTCTCGTTTATTATTATCCTCTGCGTTTTTATCTCCGGTATTTTCTCCTGCGTCTGCCTTCACAGAATCACGGTGGAGGCGTCTAAATGTACCATATAACCGTAACGCCGAGGATATTTTTCTCGCACCATAATTAGAATCAACGAATTGTCTCCGGTGTGTTTTTTTCACTGAGATGTAAGGAGTTTGAGAGATGTTATTCCAGCCTTTGAGTGACGACGTTGACTGTATAAGTAGCGAAATTGCGACCAGAGGCAAACATGTAAGTACTGTCATGCATGAGCAACGAATAATTTACAGCCGTCTTAATGAATTTAAGTAGCCTTATGTAATGCCGTTAGCTAATGACGAACACACACCTTTTACCATTTTAGACATCGGCAATGATCTAAATTCAGTGCCATTTAGTCGTCTTCTTTCATTGGATAGAACAATGCAAATCTTCACTGCTTTTTCGTTGTTTTTGTTCTTGGGTTTTTCCTTTAATGTGCAACATGTTCTGGCCAACGATGATCCTCCTCGATTTGTATACAGGGCAGATTTTCGTGATCCCAATGATATATTCCAGAACGGGATGTCAAGCCTAGGAGAGAACGCAGACCTGATTGATCACGTAGATGGAAGGTCTTGTAACTACCAACAAGCGAACAGCGCTTTTGTGGCAACTTCATCAGAAGAACAAGGCACTCTTCACTGGGCAAGCGAGCAGTTAAGGACAAACGCCGAGCAGAGGTCTATTTATGTTTACAGAATTCGAGCCAGCAGTAACTTCTATAGTGTGTACGAGTCCCTTATGTCTGCCTTTCGCCGATCGAGGGATGTGAGGTATCGACAAAGAGCAGATAGATATCGCTTTCTGTTTGAATGGGTCGCTCTCCGTAGGATTCCTGCAAATCAAATCGAAAGAGCCACTCGGTACGAGAGAGATGCCGAAAATCGGGGGATAGTTCCTGTGGGTCAACCACATCAAAACCCTGGCTATCAAAGTAGACGAACCCATGGTAACACCAGTCCCTTGGACGCCGAACAGATAGACAGTGACGAAGTCTACGCCGTACCCAGTAATTTCAGTGGTTTACTCACTGCCTGCTTCGCCTCTTGCTCAAGGTCTGATTCTCAGCGTAGAACCACTGACTCAGATACCTGCCCCTTGCCACCAGTTCCGATATTCAAAACCCGAATGTCAGCTGACATGTCCACAGTTTGGGATCCTATTTCGAGGAGGCCTGTTCAGCATGTAGTGCCATGGGTAGAAGTTACACGTAATTTTCCCCTCAGCGGGCGGAAACATTTTATTCAGTGGCCTAGACACTGTTTTGTCGATCCCGATGCTAGAGATTCTGAAGGTCTCTTACAAGTGCGCTGTCCTTCTAACGACTACTACGACAAGTTTGTCGTCCTTCTCAAGGCTGGAGGAAGGTGGTCTACCTGGGTAGACAAAAGTTACCCAGACATACCAACTAATTCCACTTGGGAAAAGTCGAATAGGGAAATTCCAGTGGTCGATACAACTTATAACCTGGCTGACTACGAGTACACAATCAAGGAAGTCTTTGCTTTTGGAAGTGATTGGCACTCAGAGATAAAAGTTATCCCGATTTATCCGGTCTATTACGATGCTCAACGAAAGTGAATGACTTAAGAGTCCATGTCACTAATTTTCAACCGGGCCGTGCAATAGCGAAAAAAACGAAAAATCTGAAAAAAAATCCACAAGATAGCCCTTGGTGAACTATTTCTAAAAATACACATTTCACCTCGATCGGATAAATATTTTGGACGTACGGAGGTAAATTTGGTTTTCCAGCTCTCGGGCCCTGTTAAAAGCGTCTGATACCGCACACAGCTGAGACCTCCTTTGAAAATCAAAAGACCTTTTTCACGAAACAGCAAGTAACTAATCAAATAAGACAGCCTATAATACGCATTTTGAGTGGTTATTTTTTCTGTTAAAATTAAAACTCAATTTATGACAAATTTTCCAGTATTTACAATAATTCGAGCGATTTCTCGTTCCGCAAAATTCACAAAATTAAGGGCCTACAATCATTGACTGGTACCTCGCCTGGTGTATCGATACCTATTCCACGTGAAAGAGCACTATTTCTTCTTGCAAATCCATTTTCAAAACCATGGGCTACTTAAAATGAAACTTTTGAGGTCGAAAAATACACGCAATAGTTCCGTGAAATTTGAGCTCTTTCGATAATGGCGTACCGATGTCGAAAGGTCACACAAACATCAAGACAATATATTTCCGAAAATCAGCGCTTTAATAACATTTGCTCTCACTCACAAACTAATGTTTACAAGACTATTCTGCTTGATTGTTATAACTTTTAAGGAAACAGTTGAAACCTTGGCTGTTTTTTAGACCCCGAATTGTAACGTGTAAACGAGTCACGATATGTTTGTCAAGGTCAAAAGCACTCTTAAATGAAATCGGAACATTTGTCCTTCGACATGGCTTTCTAACACTTAAAATGAGAACAGCATCTTTCGTACCTTGTATTAGGCTTGAAAACTCTGCTTTTCATTGGTATTTTTCGTTACATTGAAAAGCTCGTCAAGTGGAGTGGTCAATTATATATTTTTTATTATGATTATTATCATTATTATTAGTTGGTTTAGTTGTTGTAAGTATCACCTACTCTCAACTGTGTGGCTTCATAGCTCAGTTCGTAAGAGCACTGCAGAGGTCGTGGGTTCGAATCCCGTTGAAGCCACTTGAATATATCTTCAAGTGCATATATGAGAAAATTGCTTAAATTGTCCAGAAAGTGTGAGGATCACTTCTTCAATTCATTTCTAACCCGCACTTCACAGCCATTTCGTAAGTATTACTGTTGTTGTTGTTCTTCTTATTATTAGAATGGCGCGATATTGTAGTAGTTGTGTTGTCCTTGTTGTCATAGCCATCATCATCAATGACATCATGAGAAAAGATTGTTGCTTCTCTAAACCCCTAGATTATATTATTGGTGTCTTTAACTCAAAATTGTCTTGTTTTACTTGACAGCGCTTTCTTTTCTTTTTCCTTTCATTATTTTTTCTTTACTTGTTGTCATTCTTCTTATTTATCCTTGTCTTCTTTTTTATCCCATTATGTCCCCTCGACTTGTTCACACTCGGTTGAACCATTAGCACTGTTTCCGCATTACTGTCGTCTTCAAGTTGTGCGCGGGGGTTAGGTACAAAAAGGGGCCCCGATCGTTGGCCTTGTGTATCAAACGTAAATCCGGGAACAACGCTAGGGTTATCAGGTGATCCTTTAGGGGCAAAAAACACCTTGTCTGAGGTTTTATAGGACAATCTTCCTTCAGAACTTGTATAGTCGTGCATAGGATTAGCTGGGACGTCCCACTGCGATGGCGTGTTCCTGAGGTTTAAGTTGTAACCGGAAGGAGACTGCAAGTAACTCACTTTCGGTAACCTCCCGTAATAGTAGCGTAGGTAATTTTCATTTCCGGCTTCACTCGCTTGATCAGAGAAATCTTGGCCGTCCAACATTTCGGTATTTGCTGTTCTTTCAGCGGACCTGCTCGAGCTAGAGCCATAGTTGAATGCGGACCTTTGTTGGGAAAGTCCATTCTCTCCGTATGCCATAGCCCCTGGCTGCCAGACATTCAGATCTCGCTCTCCGACTTGGTCTGCTCTATGCAGTGATGCTTGTTCCATTTGATGTTTTAAAAGACTTGCTTGTGAATTGTCCAAGCCGTCCAGTAAGTCGGGAGTGTAAATCTTACCACTTTCATGGGGTACACTCCCTAAATACCCTGATTTAGAACCCTGTCGAAATACCTCTCTTCCTTCACTCAGCTCTGGTTCGTTTTCCCGTGTCATCGCCTGCGGCATCAGATTCTCAGTTATCCCTTGATTATATTCTTGCAGATAACTTTGCTTGAAATTGTTTGGCGCTTCTTCATTGGTTGCATCTTGGGTGCTCTGGGGGAGGACTCTAGCGCCTGGTGTATAAGTTGAACGTAGTATCACTGTCTCAGGTTCGCGCAGCTTATCAGCTTTCCGTTGCTCACTTGGATAGCTTCGTACGCCCTGTAGTAAAGGCTGCTGGGCTAGAAATGCCACAGGCTGTTGAGAAGTCAGAGGATACAGTACTGCACTGGCTGTATTGGATTGATAACGCCCTGCTTGCGGTCTACTTAACTGTCCATTAGCGGAGAACTCAGTTCCATCCCACCTCAGTCCATTTGCGACATTCCAATTCGGAAAGAAAGGCGTTTTTGGAATTTGATAGACGACTGGCGACGAGTGAGGTGACCCATCTGGAAAACCAAGATTTGGAATAACTTGGTTGGCTTGCTGAGCTTTCCCAACAGGTGAATACTGATTGGCCCATTTTCGTAGATCTCCCACACCAGGTATGCCACTTTGACTGGAATATCCTATACCTTCGCTTGCACTGATAGGTTGGTCCATTATCGTTTGTGTAGGCATCGAGGGCGCTTTCATGTCACCACCTGAAATTCTCAGAGTTTGAGTGGAAATTGGTGAGAAGGAAAAGAAATGTGGAGTTAATTGCGGATTGACACCATAATATGCTTATTAATAAAGTTCCTGGTTTTCCTTGCTTCCTTTTTTCTTTGAACATGCGAGGTGGCGTGTTTGCTAGATGAAGTCTTGATTTTACGAATTTCTGTCCTGGTTAAATGTTTGGATGACTTTTCCATTTTCGTCGCATTAACTCTTAAATAGTTTTTTTGCGTTGACGTAATTGGATTTTTAACATTTCCTGTCCCCCTCTTACTATTTCCATTAAAACTTTGGACTAATCCAGTGTGCTTTGCGACTTCACTTTGCTCTTGGATCCGCTTAGGTTTCTTGCCACGACTGAGTACATTATGCACCTGTAGAGTTTGTTTTCGGGAGATTCCAGCCAAGTTCACTCTTTTACCGTATGGCGTGATTTTCGTACTCAATAGTTTATTATTTTCTGGCACAGACACCCATCTTTTTTTCACAGCATGGTGCGGGGGTGTAATGAGATAAGCTGAATTAAATCTTACAGTGTCTCGTTTATTATTATCCTCTGCGTTTTTATCTCCGGTATTTTCTCCTGCGTCTGCCTTCACAGAATCACGGTGGAGGCGTCTAAATGTACCATATAACCGTAACGGAGAGGATAACTTTCTCGCACCATAATTAGAATCAACAAGTTGTCTCCGGTGTGTTTTTTTCACTGAGATGTAAGGAGTTTGAGAGATGTTATTCCAGCCTTTGAGTGACGACGTTGACTGTATAAGTAGCGAAATTGCGACCAGAGGCAAACAGGTAAGTACTGCCGCAGGGTTGCTCATTCTCAGCGATTGTCTAGATGTCCGTTAGTCGCCGAAGTTTAGGATTTAATAATATTATCGGTTCCTTTAGGGCACAAAGGAGAACACCAAAACATTACTTCATCAAGTCTTGCAAAAAAGGGGCGTGGTCGTGTAATCGTCTCTTTCACACCACCTGAAAAAAGCGGCTCTGGATCATCCTCCTTATGTCAAGCTATGGACATATTTTTTTCCATGTTCTTCGTTTGCATGGACCCTTTCTTGAAAAATTTACGAGCCCACCCGATCCTTTTGTCGAGTGAATTGTATGTTTTAGATTCGCCATCGTTTAATGGTGGTAAAACGTTCATATCCTAAAACATTTGCAATAAAACTGAAGGCCTGAGGAAACGGCTTTAAAATTTGTTTCCACATCCTTTCGATTTTGTTGAACGCTTTTGAACGGTGTTGAGCAACACCATTCTAACAGATCATCAACACTTCATGTTAGTATTTGTTACTATTGATGTCTTTGAGAAACCGATTAGTGCATTCGTTAACAAAAACAAAAAACAAAAACAAACAAACAAACACTTCCTAGGCATTCGTTATGGGTAAATTAAATGCATATTCATAATAGAGACCGCGGAGAGGGAGGGGCTACAGCCCTACCCCTTTTTTGCTGCTTGGGTTGATGTTTTAGGACGTTATAAATGGAGGAACAGTGATCCCCAATGCAAATGCTCAAGGTTCATCGTTTCTTGGGATTACTCAAAACGTCATTTTGTGATATAAACGTAGTTACTACGTCTCCCAAGTGGTTCGTACATCTATGAGACCACCAGCTTATTCACACATGCGCAGACGTCAATCCAAAAGGCAAAACAAACAAAAATCTGGACCAGTAAGCGGTACCTCTGGACGTGTTGCCGGAGCGGTGTACCATGACGACTCTCCCCGAGATTTCGGCCCGCGGATCGCTTATACCAACCCCCAGTTCCTCGCTGCTTTCAGATACCCGTCCACGACAGCCTGTCTGCCCCCGACGCGGCAGTGAGGGAGAGAAATGTCGGCCCCTAAACCATATAAAACAGATCCCTTCCGTACTCACAGCTCAGTTCCGGTTAACTTAATACAGGATTTCGAGCGATATATATTTGAGATTGAAGTACTTTTCTCTTCCATGTGGTATGCATTAGAGTAGACGAAAGTCCGGTGTCAGTAGACCGTTGAAAAATTAGCGCATGCGTATTTGCCAAAATTGACAAACTGCTAGCGATATGAGGTGAAATCTCAGTTGGCGTCTCCGAGCAATCCTTGACATGCTCCGCACCTGGCGTAGCATTAAGCCTGCGACAGGATATTATCACTAAGGGTTGTAAGTGGCATAGTCGACGTTCACAATAGATTGGATTCATTTGGATTCGGCCCTGTGTAAACATAGCCTTATATATCGACGATAAAGGGAGCAACGCGATACTGCCGTAATAAACGTCGAAATTGGAGGTCTATTATGAAAACAAAAAAGGATTGTCTTTCCGCAATTACTGATACTGTAGAGGTCTAAAGGACTTCAAAATCCTAGCATGTGGGACGGTGAGCGTTTTTCATGTATTCCTACCAAGTACTTGCTGATCATTTTCAACACAACAAACCAGCAGGGTCTAAAACGCAAGTCCAGGCCGAAAATTCGTACCACATAACTTTAGCCGTTCTGCAAATATCGCCAAGCGATCTTTCTACCTAGATCATACATGTGAAAAGCCATGTTTCACCATATATAGCCCTGTATAGCCACATACAGCCCTGCATGTACAGCACTGTATAGCAGTGTATAGCCCAGTGTAGCAGTGTACGGCCCTGTTGTCCCTTTAAATTTCGGTAAAGGCCTGCATATCCACGGTGCGTATCTCAGTGTAGCCGCGTATGTAACCCAGTAAAGCTGTGTCTACCACTGTATGGCTGTGTACAGCCGAGTGCAGCTATGTACGGCCCTGTCATTTGAAAGGAGGGGCTGGTAGGGCTACAGCCCTATCACTTTTTTGCTTGGGTTGAGTTTTAGGACATTATAAATGGCAGAACAGTGTTAAGTGCGGTTTAGGAACGAACTGAAGAAATGATCCTCACACTTTCTAGACAATTTAAGCAATTGTCTCATATATGTACTTGAAAAATTCAAGTGACTTCAACGGGATTCAAACCCCTGACCTCAGCAATGCCAGTGCACAATCATTTCTTTCATTCATCATTCCCTTCACAGGAAAACATGCATGAGCCCAACAAATTGACCTGCTCTCAACTGTGTGGCTTCATAGCTCAATTGGTAAGAGCACTGCACGGGCATCACAGAGGTCGTGGGTTCGAATCCTATTGAAGTAACTTGAATTTTTGAAGTGCATATATGAAACAATTGCTTAAATAGACTAGAAAGTGTGAGGATCATTTCTTCAATTCAGTGATCCCTAATGCTTGTTTTTCGTGGCCACATATTCTTAGCCCTACCACTTTGAGATGTTCTCTGTGGTCCCTGATAATGTTACATTAACACAGCGTACATTGAATAAAACTGTGGGGTTGTTCTTGCCGAAAACATTACAAGACATGGCCATTTGAATTTTTATTCTCTATGGAAAATCTCCTCACTGCAGCTACTTTCTTTTTCTTTTTTGTGTCATAACTATTAATATTATTATGCAGCTTTGTAAAAGTTGCTTTTACTTCATCCATCACTTTTAGTAATATGTATCATTTGCAAAAGTGCAACGTATGCATATGTGATAAAACTATATTACAATATAAAGTGATAGTATAAACAAATTAATTTCAAGTAAAGTACCAGTGACTAAAACTGCATAAACATAGGATTGGCTTGTGTATGATGCTATTTAGTTTGAAGGCTTTGTGGTGTTACCTCCATGTTACCCAGACATGTTTCATGAGTCATAATCTTGTTGGAATAATTAACTAAAATTGGGAAATGTCCCTTCCCCAAATAAATGTCCGCATCCAGTCAAATGGCACCTGGAATCTCAATCTCCAGCTTCCCAGCTTGGTAAAGTACACTGACCTCCACAAGATCCAAGACTTGAATCCCTGCAGCTTGCTTGCAGGAAAATCTGCCAGCCCCTGATAATCTCCTAGGTACGCCAGCATGCCAATGTTCTTCCAAGAAAAAGGCTCCACATCCGCAGCCTTACCCTGAGCCAAAAGCCCCAGGGACTTGGCAACATAGCTTCCCTCTCTCTCAGCAACTTGTGCAGTGCAGGGATAAGGGTGGGCTTCAATAAATGAACAGTCTCCAATTGCAAATATTGAACCATCATCAATTCCTTTGACTCTTAGAAATTCGTCAACCAGAAGCTGACTGTTTCTATTCTTTGGAAGGTCAACTGAAGCTTAAAGAAAAAACAACATGGCACTAGATAACCCCATAAATAGATAATAATAATTATTATGGTGATAGTGACCTATGGTGATAGTTGTTCTATCAGATCTATGGATTAGCTCTTCATCCATTATCCAGCCTTCACTGTCACTATCACGAATCATCATCATCATCACTGTCATCCCTTTAAAAAGAAACCTGATGAAGGATCATCTCAAAAGATCTACAATATAGTTTAAACACTTTCCCTGGCTTGTTGGAAATCACCCACAAGGTAACATCCAATGTTCTAATCACACTGTATGACAAACAACTCAGCTCATCTGTCCTCCAATACCCTTTTGACTGCAATTTTTTATACCCTGCACCTTGTTTGTGGCAAACCTGGGAATCTGTTAAGAATCATCTGGGACTGGGAGGGATGTTTTAGGTTTGACCTTATGCTTACCAATAAATGGCCTTGGTGCAAGCCCAGTAGACCAAACAACCAAACCACATGACATAATTGTACCATCTTGTAATCTGACATGGTCACTGTGTACTTCTGTTACACTGCTCTGTACAAGCTCAAACTGGTCTCTCTGCTTCATCTTTCTTTCAGCAAAATCCCTAAGCTTTGCATCAAAAGATGGGAGAATCTGGCGAGCTTCAATCAGTGTCACACTGACCTTGCTCTTTTCATGAACATAGAGCCTTGTGACGTCTTGTTTTACAAAATCATACAACTCAGCACCAAATTCTACTCCAGTTGGGCCTCCGCCTACTATAATAAAATGAAGCAGGCGCTTCTGCTCTTCCTCAGTGACATTAGGCTGCATTGCCAGTTCAAAGTTTTTGAGAATTTGATTTCTGATCATCCTTGCATCAGCAACTTCTTTGAGAAAGAAAGCATTCTCGAAAACACCGGGGACGCCAAATGTATTACTGACAGCCCCAACACCGATCACTAATTTATCATACTTTAGCACGTACTCCTCATCGTTCAAAATGCTTCTGCAAACAACAGTATGTTGATCTGGGAACAACTTCGCCGCCTCTGCAAGCTGAAAGTGATGTTCATCTCGAAATCCAGTGTTGCGAATTGGCTCTATAATACTTCGAAATTCTAGGGTTCCTACCGTCGTGCTGCACAACAAAGGCGTAAAAAGGAAATGGTTTCGAGGGCTGATCACGATAACGTCAAATAATTTCTTGTCAATGTGCTTGAGGACGCTGTAACTTCCCCAGCCAGTTCCCAAAATCACCAAGCGCTGTCGTTTGGTCCCTATATGATCATACTTTGTTTCTGTCGCAGCATTATTAAGAAGGTTTGCAGTCGATTGAAACCTTCTCGGGGCCACTAAACGATGAGTGCACAGCCTGGAGAAGACTCTGGCTTTGACAATAGCCAGCATGATGCACGAATATGTTCTCATAGTCGTAAACCCTCGCCTTCAGCCGCCATCTTTGAATTTTGGCTGATAAAGGACTGGCTCTAGTCTGCACAGCTTAACCAAGCCTAGCCCTGAGGTTGCGGAACCTGTGGGATGTTCAAAATCCCGCGTCTTGAAGTGACTTTTTCAATCACCAAAGTACTGATTGACAGGTCACAACTCATTTCCTTTTCCTGTCTGACTTCCCGTATCAGGTCGTCGAGCCATGCCTATTTCAGTTTGAAAGGATCATCATTTACTGAAGGAAAACGCTTGTTTAACTCTTCAGCTGAGACCCCTACTTGAAGACTGTTCTAATATATTGATTTCCTTAGAGGAGCCAAAACGGTAAGAAGCACATAAATTTTGATCGTGTTGTTTGTCTGGAAACGGACAATGATGGAGTGGGGTCCATTTCGACGAAATACACGCGATTAACACACAGCGTTTTGCCTGGAACGATTTCACCGATTAACTAACTTTATAAGGATAATTGATCACGGAAAGCTTATTTTCGGTATAATCAAACGATCAGAACCTTGATAAGACGTATTTCGAGTTGTTTTTCGCAAAATGTAATCATGAATGTAACATAAATGGGATCAACAAGTCAGATAATAATTCTTAAACTTTATTTTAGGTTTGATGATGCGTGAACGCGACCAAAATGCTGAGATTTCGCGAACAATTATTCCATTAAAATTCTTAAACTGGAGGCAGCATCTGATATTTAGTGATACGTGACCTGTAAATGGCGGAAACTTGCAAAGCTTGATTTTAGCTCCAATGCACCAAGAAAGTATCGAGAAGGTGCATGAGAGCTTGCATTTAACTTCAAGTGAAATTTTATGGGTGTCTGAACGTGATTAAAATGCTACAATTTCTCGAACAGATAATATTTTATAAAAGCTCTTAAACTAGAGGTAGGGTCTGATACGTTGTAGGTATGCGATAATATGATCTCCAAATGGCGGAAACTAGTATAGTGTCGAGAGAAAAGTAACTTTTGCAGTGATGACAGACCGAAAGTCCTTTAAGGAATTTGCATAACTGCGTTTTCGCAGCTGGATCCTTGTGAATATTGATAGTTTATCACTTTTCAAATCAAACCCTTTGTAGGTTGGTTGGAGCACCTTTTAATAACATGCCAACTCTTGTTAACATTTTTGTTGACCGAATGTTTAAAACAGAAACCGATAAAGTGGATTGAAATCCACCAGTCACAAAGCCTGCTGTGGCCTTGCCTTAACCCAGCCCACAAATGAGGTTGATGGCGGCGAAAAACAAAACCTCTTGATTGAAATTTCAAGTTGAGGGTCCACATGTTTTTGAAAAGTGCAACAAAGTTAAATTGAATTCTCTGCTGGTTGATATCAAAATGTTAAAGGAGCATGCTCAACCAGAATGCACTGTAGGCAAAGCTGCCATATTCAACATTTTCTGTTTACAGAAAAGGGCAACTATGCTCATTTTTGTTTGTTACGTGGATCGCATCAGCCGCTTTCATCCATCTTTGCTCTGGAATATTTGCACGTGTGTCTGACAGGTCTGCACTTGAGCAGCAGAAACGAGTTCCTGGATGATAACAACAACATCGGTGCACAAAGCACTGTGGTTGCATGAGCGTGCCCCTTTTAAGCATGCTTTCTGTACAATCACAGAATTCTTGTCTGTTGACATAGAGTAATCAACAACAATCATTTTACATAGCAAAATGCAGTATTTTTGTATGATTGCTTGTGATAATCTGTGATCCCACAATCAAACACATTCCAAGATCTTAGGGAAGGCCTGCAGTAGTTTCTAGTTATTAGTAGGTACTAGTTACTGCAGTAGTTACACATAGGAAACACATATACATGTGTAACAATGATGAAAGTTAATGTACAGGTGCTGGTGGACAAACAGAAGCAGCTAAGGGGAGATGTTTTGCTTTCCTTTAACATTGTGGTGGCGATAATGTAATGTGAAAACCACTAATGCACTGTAATTCTTGGTTATACCTACTGGGTTGATCACAGTGTATTGTGGTTTGAACTTTGTTGGCTGTATCTGGTTCCTAATACAGTGTGTGACCATAACATGAGTTGTGTGCTCTGTGGCCTGGCCTTTGAATGACAACGAGGCTAGAGATTGTGTCATTGCTATTGCATTTCTTATGTAAATCACATTTTTCTAATGCTGGCTAGTTTGCATTTTCATGAGAAATACAGAGAAGTTTGTAATTGTATGAAAAGAAGGTCAACTCCAGCCTCGCTTGCATTCATTGGCCTGGTAACCAAGTACAGTGTATGCAACTATCCTAAAAATAATGCTTTATTATACCTGAAGTTTCCAGTGACTAATTGTTTTTTTCCTGGTATGCATAGGGAACTACAGTGAATACATTCACTTGACAAACATAGAATTTTATTCTATGGCACCTGCAGTTTCATGTTTTTGTCAGCCTGACAACTGAAAATGTCTGCAAGCATTGTTGATACAGAGGGTACCGAGGAAAATGCCCAGCAAGAATGCTCAGCTACAAACGATACTACTGCTGATGAACTGTTTTATTCCTTTATGGAGATTGCAAATGATCCTGTCATTCAGACTGGTCACCAGATGGGTGGAGCACTTGATCAAAGTGAATCTTTAGATCCACAGTGTACCTTGCAGGTTGATGAACCTGAGACACTTGAAGGTGGGATAGCAGGCCCTTGCAATCTTGGTTCTCAGGGGAAGGATAAAATTATGCAAAACAGTCGTTTTGGTGAAAAGGAAATGTTCCCATTAATTGATGGCTCAGAATCTTTCACTTTAGGCTATCAAGGGACATCAGATGATGACCCCATGCAAAGTACAACAACAGAAAGCATGGAACAAGAAACTTCAAATCCTGCGATAAAGACAGAAAAACCTGGAGAAGTCTGTGCTACGGGTGCAAGTAGTCTTCTTTCTCCAGATGTTGAAAGAATTGGTGAACAGACGTTTGAAAGTGAAGTTTTAGAAAAGATTTCTGAAGACAAAGACAACAAGGCAGAAGATGGTAAAGGAATATTGGTAGATGGAAATGATCATAGCATAAAGAGCAATGCTTCTCTAGCACATCAAGAGGATTCATTTACAAGGGATACTTCTAATTTACTCAATGGTCAAGATCAAGAAACATCAAAAAGAGACCTTGGGAACAGATTGTCAAAGGTTATGGAGGATCTTGCAGGCTTGGAGAAGCTTCTGTCCACAGCTGTGTCAGAGTTTAAAGCACCAACTAGCTGCGAGAGATTGGAAGAAGAATGTGAGGGGGAAGATGTGATTGTCAGTGTAAAAGAGGATGAGCAGTGTCAAGAGGTGAATAAAGGTCTTGATCAAGGGAATCCTATTATGGATGCCAAAGAAAAAAATGAATTGAACAATGCTGAATTGCAGTATTCGGAAGTGCTTGTTTATGATGGGGCTAATATCTCTGTTTGTGAAACTGGCAAAGAACAAGCTAAATATGCAGAAATCAGGTCACAAGAAGACTTGTTAAATGCACCATCTGCAGTTAACTTAATTAAGGAAGGAACAGTGACAAAAAGTAATGAATGTGCTGATAATTTAGCAAGTGAGCTTCACGATGACAGGAAATCCCTTGAAGAGGAGGAAACTCTGAACATGCCTTTGATACTTGGCAAAGAAAAAGAAGAAGCTTCAAAATCGAAGGACGGACGGAGCTCTGTTGAAATGGGTGAAAAAGATGAACAAAGTGACAAGGATTGTCAAGCTGAGATTAGTGTATTAGAAGTGCATGAGCCAGCAGAAGCACAGGAAAAGGCTTGTTCAGGATTGCAGAAATTGCAAACAACTGCTCATGAATTGCCTGAAGAAACAGCTATTGAGCAGGTGCAAACCACTGCTCATGAATTGCCTAAAGAAACAGCAGCTGAACAGGTGAATATTGCAGAAAATGCTGTAGAGCAGTCAGGTTCTGTTGACGAACTTGACAATGAAGTTACCAGTCCATGTGCAACAGCTCCCGACATTGAAGTTACATTGACAGATGAAAGTGGAATATTAGAACGAAACAGCCTTGACTCTCTCGACACTGAAGAAAGCTCAAACAGTCGCCCAACGTCTCCAGCACCATCAGATGAGGGGATAGATTCTGACGCCCAGTCTGATTATGGTGATCATGATGATTCTTCATTTGATCCTGATAACCTGAATACCTCAGCTACATGTCCAAGAAAATCCTGGCTTTTAGAGACTGACAGAGACCGCTTGTCATCTGATTCCTCAACTGTGTCAGAAATGGACTTCAAGGACCATTATGCAAAACGGGATAATACTGATGGAACATCATCTTGCAAAGGTGAGTTTTAGTTTAATTGTCTGGTTTCATGTCCTGTAGACATGTTACTGTCAAAAATTACACCAGGTAAGTCAGAATAATTTCAACCTAGTTTGTCTGGTATTCATTATCATAAAAGTTATTAGACACTGAAAAATAATTACAAATTATACTGGGTTGAAATACATGTAATTTTTACTTCAGATTAATTTATACCTACATGTACAACAGATACTTTCTGGAATCAAATAAAATCATATTGATTACTCCTCAATTGGTTATTGCTCTGAGGAGTACAACTTCCCACAGCAGAGACCTGTGCACATACATTTGCAACCAACGAAAACTGAAACAGGTTGGCTGTTTGTTTTTTTTCTTTTGGAGCTGCACTTTTAATAGCAGTTGATTTTGCCTCCAGACTTGGGGTTTACAAGCAGAGCCACGTGATCTATATCGTTGAGAAGGTCATTGTATGTGCTCACATTCCTGAGCTTGTAAATTTGATGGCATACCCTGTGAACAGCAAAGGCAAAGTTTTGTTTGCCGGAAATCGGTAGATGAAAGTTAATGGGGAAGTATTTTAGACACAATCATACTTTGTCTAAAATACTTTTCACAATATTTTCATCTATGGATTTCTAGCTGTTCACAGACTGTGCCATCAAAATAATTCACATGCTCAGGAATGTCCGCATGTGCATTCAGCTTTTTGGATTTGACAAGTTAGGCCATGTGACTTACTTATATGGTTGATGTCTGGGGGCAAATTAATTTTAAATCAACTCTTACGCACATCTTCGGAAAAACAGTCTACCTGTTTCAGTAGTAAAGACATCAAGTCAAGGAATTGCATCCAAGTCACATTGGTGGAAGGTGAGTACTTTCACCACATACTGCGCCAACCCTGTTCCCCATTTATACCGTAAGCTCTTCAAATCATGTAATAACCTTGTACAGCTGCAGTAGCTACTTGAAAGCAAATCATATGAGATGATTTAGACAACTTAATTACAGGGAAAACCGGCATTGTGTAACATCAAATTTCCTTACAGATTACATTAGAGGACACCTACTGAAGTTGGGTGGAACAGGATTGACACCCAAGAACTGGAGAAAAAGATGGTGGGAGTTAAGTTTTTGACATCTTTGTCAACAACACCAAAATCAACTTTACAATGACTTGGAATCCCACATAGAAAAACATATGAAAATGATTATTTTACAATCATGGTATTGAGTGGGGAAGTCTGTTTCCAGTTTTCTTCTCTCATTTTTAGACAGCTTTCCAATGATGCAATTTCACTCAAGCCAGTCCTTTACTGATCATGTGGTTGAAGGATAGTGAAGGTTGCCACCTCCAACTTACAGGATTTCCAGATTTTTTAGCACTAATGGAATGATCCAAGGACATCAGAAAATATTTTGTCAAACATGATTCAATGAGATCATTCGATCATTGTTTAATTTTTCTCACTGGCACATTTTTGTGATCTGTTTTGCAAAAATTAATTTAGACTACTGCAAAATCAGTCAGATAACTTCATGCTATTATGGAGTAGTACAGCTGTGTAAGGGTCACTCTTATTTTCCAGGTTTGTACTGCGCGGTGATAACTGCTTGTACTACTACAAAAGCTCAAGAGACAAAGAACCCTGTGGTGTTATCATTCTCTCAAACTATTCAGTGTCAAAAGCCCCTGAAATCAACAAAAGCCACTGCTTCAAGTTGACCAAGGGAGGTGCAAGGACTTACCACATGTGTGCAGGAAGTGAAACAGACATGAAGAAGTGGATGGTTGCCATGATGGATGCTGTCAAGGAGTCTGCGAAGCAAGTATGTATTATTGAAAACAACTTTCTACTGTTACTGATAAATGCTTAACATCTCTTCATATGGAATCTGATTCGACACACTTTAGGTAACAAATTCATCCAATAATAGTGAGACATGGTGATGGATGATTATAAGCAATTGGCTTTAAACCCCATGATTATGACAGCTAGAAGCTCAGGGGATAAATTACAGGGGTTGTTCCCTCAGAATTATGACAAATATTACTATACTTATCATACTTTTATAGCCTGCAAGTGCCAAAATATTGTTTCTGGGATTGTGCACTTGTACACTATAAATTATTATCATTATCAGTATAATGGTTGATCACTCATAAACTACAAAGTGAGCAATGACTTCTTTATACTGTAGTTTGTTACAAATTGCAGCCACACAGGTAACAATGATGAAGAGAATTACCATTTCTAAACCACCTCTATCAGTGTCAACTGACCAGACCACAATAACAAGGACTATGATGACTTTGTGTCCTGTATTCTTTATGAACAGTGTGTGAGAGTCCTTTAACGCCCCTACTGTACAATGTGTACACCTTGGCCTACCCCTGTTAAGTACTGGTAACTGTCCAGAAAAGGCTGCCAACTTTGCAATTACCAGTGGTCAACGGTACTTTTTATGTTATTTCCAATGTTAAGCCTTAAACTATTTGGTGGAGGTGCTGGTTGAAAATCACTAGTGCTTAAAATGGGGATGCTCTAAGGGAACATGCCTCCAGACCCCCAACGAGGCTCACACTTTCTGCTCTCCCTACACTATCATCTTTGCCTCTGACTTAGAGGGGCAGTGTCATGGGGTAGTGTCGTTTTTAAAATTAATTGCTTGTTTTTAAATTACAGTTCCCTGCATTGCAGTAACCTTTCAAAGGATTTTTGCTGCCATGAACCAAAAAGTGTGCTTTGGTTTTTAATGTGCTACACAAATATAGCATGATACTGCCCCTTTAAGCCTTACATGTACTGTCAGCCCTATCCCTATAGAAGAAAACCAAACCCTTTACAAAACACCTACCAACAGCCTGCAACCGACAGTTGTTATGATCTTGAATACATGCGATTGCATAGTCTTTCCATCATCATCATCATCATCATAGCTTTATTTACCCTTGGATTTTAGAGTAGCTTATGCAGCTAGTGTCTCTGAGCATTTCCCACCCAAGCATGATAAAATTATTACACACACAAAAACCAGACCACAACCCCCAGATCTGCATTCCCCTTCTCTTTGCAAACAGTGTGTGGGTTCTTTAACATCCCATAGAGTTCTTTACAAACAAGAATTGTGAGATGGGACCAACAGTTTATCCTCCTTATCCAAGAAGACGAGAAAGTCCAACCATTTGCAGTTGTCTAAGCAAAGGCAGCACATTGTCTTCAGTTATTTTAAGACCCTGAGTGTTGGTCTGGCCAGGATAATTTCTCAACCTCGACCTCCCGCACCAAAGTCAATAAATTATTGCTCTTCCAACTGAGCCAACTGGTTGGCAGTCATGGATTGAATTTGGTATGTTTTTTTTTTCCCTATCAGGCCAATCCATTTAATATCTTGGAAGGCAATGTCCACAATGTTAGCATTCCGGCCTTGTCTATCAGAGACCCAGACTGCCACGGCTATCTTTACAAAGAAGGTCATAACTACAAGATTTGGCGTAAGCGTTACTTTGTTCTTAAGAATGGCTTTCTTTACTACTACATGGATATGTCCAACACAGTGGCACTAGGTGTGGCCAAGCTTCTCCACTATGCAGTGAGTAAAGGGGAACAAAGTGGAAAGAAGTTCTGCTTCAGTGCTGTTTCTCCTGACAAGTCATCAAGGTCTTATCACTTTGCCACAGAAAGTGACATGGATAGAACAAGGTAAATCCATCCTTTACAGACAGAGGAATAATTATTGAAGGAAGTGAAACCTCTAGCCGTTTAGCTTGATTAGCTTTGCTACTTTGCTAAGTGGCTTGGTGCCCATCTACCTGTTTCTTTCTTAGTTGATAGTTATTTATAGAAGTGCCAATAAAGTTATATTGTTGATAAATTGTGGGTAAATTGTTGATAAATTCAGGGAAAAAACATTGCTCAAGCTGTTTAATAAACTTCCACCAGTCATATGCCATGATTGGGAATTCATAGCAGTGGCACCTCCACAGGGTGGCTACCGGTATTCACCCACTGTTTTCAGGATCAAATTCGAATTTTGAGAGGGGGCCCAGATTAGAGTATGTGTACAGTAGCAAGGACACAAATCAGTATTTCTGATGGCACGAACTCTGAGAATCAAATTTGGGCCTCAAACTTGTGTAAGTTGAAGTCTCTCGCCACTGTACTGTACCTTCCTGTGCTCTCCAAAAATGAAGCAAGGAACACTGATGGAAAGACACTTAAAATTATTGTTTCCCTTCTTTCTCTTTCCCTCTCTGTCATAAAGAGCAAAAGCTACCGGTAAGCCTTATAGATTTCCAGAACCATTAATTAATTATTTTTAGAAAATAATTACACTTTGATGAGCTAAGCTGTTCTGTGTAAGACAGCGTAAAATAATCAGCAAGTTCAGGTGCTCTTGGGAGTGAAAGGGTTGGCCTTGTGACTGTATGTGATATCTTATTATGTGAGCTATTATTATTAATGTTTTGATGTCTTTCCATTTTTAGGTGGTTGTCACGACTAGAAGAATCCATCAAGAAAGGCTCATCAGGACATTAATTGACTTGCTCAACACTAATTAAATGTACAAAACTAGGCTATCATACCTTTAGGAAGGGAATAATGATGGTAGAGAGTTCTTTATCAAACCAGGGACAATATGTGTAAATTCAGGGATTTTTATTTTTGGCTGGACTCACTAGTTATTATGCAAAATGTGTTTTTTGTGACAAAGCAAGTGTTGTTTTCATCAGTGGCCCCTTAGACACATACAGGTCTTTTGGGGATGGATAGAAGGTTAAGCGAAAATTTAGGAGTGCAATTCTGATATATATATATATATATTTTTTTTTTTTTAGACAAGTAGGACGCTGAAACAATGTTTGCAGCATAAGAAAATAATGATCTGCTCGTATGGAAGGAATTAAAAGTTATTACATTCGTAATGTTATTTTGAAACTTAAGTTTTAAGCTAAGTGTTGACAATGTTTCCTTGGAAGATGATTTTATTGTAATTTCATGTGAGAGCAAAGTGATTTTGGTTCATTATTTTGAAGTAAAAGTTATAGATTTTGTACATTCAGCTTCCCAGTATATTATATATGTATTATGCTTTTTTTCTTTTATTACTTGGGTTTAAGTTATACAATGTATATCCATATTGTGCTGCTGATTATTTTTATAGACCTCATGTTTAGCCAGAGTATCAATTACTGTAGATTATGCCTTGCTGAAGTTGCATCATTACGAAACGAGAAAAGAAGTTGCATTTAGCAAAGTCTCCTGAGTTCTCAGGCCAGAACTGTTTTAGAGCAGTTTTCAATTGACTGTTCTAAAACCAAAACCTAAGTAACAGAGCTAATCATGTATTGAAGAAAGTCCACCTTTCAGCCAACCACAAAACAAAGTAATTCACTACCTGGTTTTGCTAGCCAGCACATCAGTTGGTGTAGACTTTCTTAACAACTTGTGATATGTTGTGCTTTTTTTATTGGTGCACTACAGAAACCGGTGTAGAATAATGGACAAAAAGGGTATAGGAGGATTAAGGGTAGGAAGTGAGATTTCTACAGTAGGTCCATTGGACAATTTGGAAGAAATGTAAACAAATGGGAAACATGGCACCTTCACTGATTCGGGGAAGGGGAAACTGGAGAGAAACTTCTCAAAAGCCAGAAAAGAGAACCAGCGGCAAACTTGAGCCAAATCTGCACCATCTCTTTTCCCCCTAATTTTTGGTCCAGAACCTTTGGGATGACAAATCACAGTTCACAATTTGTTAAAGATTATTTGGTTAATCTTGGAACTTAAAATTCAATTTATCATTACTTCAGTCCTATTTTTGTCTCTTTCACATACCTAAATCCCCAGCAGGTTCCTTTTTCTCCGATCCCAGTGTCAACCCCCCCCCCCCCTCCCAATTGGCAAAAAATGTTGAAACAGTTTACATGTATTTAGAAAAATATAATTTCTCACGTCTCAGTAAGACTTCAATAAATAAGTTAATACACGATTTACATCTTATTTCACAATTTGAATGTTCTTGCTTTTAAAATCCTTTTTCATTCTCGCAAGCACGGCTCCCTGTTACAAAATTTACAAATTTGAGCATTTTCAAAGTGCAAGTGATCCTTGCAAAGCTTGTCGAATTCCAAATTAGTCCAACTGTCTTGAACAGCCAAAGCTCGAAAACTGATATCATTAATTGCTGGAAGTTGAACAGCTTGCAAAATATCACAGTTTTAAACTGTAACCAAGTCACTGCGTCAAAGTTTCAAACGGGCAATTCAAATCAGCCGCAGGCCATGGGTCGACTGTCTCAGTTTGAGCTTGTTTCAAGGATTTTTTTCGTCTAACGAAAGCTGCTTAAAGCCAGCTTTCTCTTTATACCTTGTGGAACTGCATTTCTGACTCCTTTCTGGTTGGCTTTCACCTGCTCTTTGCGTAAATTCGTCGCTTCCGACACGTCCAGCTGAACGCCGCGGCCATTACAACGGAACTTGTCTTCGGAACAGTCCGGCGTCCTCACGCAAATCTTCTCAGTGCTATGCTGTTCACTGTACTCCGGCATATTACTTAACCCTTTCTCCTTCTCTTTTATTTCACTCTCTTCCAAACAGGGGAATATTAACCTCTTTCGTATTTTGGAATGCGTGTTGACTCCTGCGCGAGATGGAATATCAGCGATCACTCTTCGATGCGAGCGCTTCTTTTTCGGGGCCCACAAGATGTGCTGTGTAAATGCTGGCTTGTCTTCCACTGGCGGGGTGACTTGGACAGTCGAGATGCATCCATCCATTGCTTTTTCAATGCTTAGAAAAGGAAAATGAAGCTATTTTTCAGTCACTGAATGCAGCACAATTTCTCAGGGAAAAACAACAGAGATGACAAAAATAAATTGACCGCGTCCTTGAACTTGCTGACATAGTTTGTGAGATATGATTGGTCAATTATTGTTACGTTGTCGTACCAATGGCCAATTAAAAACTAGCACTTCGAATCCACCGCTAGCCTTCTTAATTGCAGACGCTGCAAGCGTGCTCAAATGGCGGTTGAAGCGTGCAGTGTAGCAGTTTTGTGACTTTAAAAGGTTTACTTGTACTTTCTGACACCCAAACAAACAACAATTAGTAAATACATTGCTAACAATGGCCAAGAAAAGGTCTTCTAGGTTATATAAGGGACCTAGCAAGACTTTCAAACCGAAAAGGGACCAAAAAGGAGGGAAAGCAAATTCTCAGATTTTTTGGAAGAAGAAATCGAAAAACAAGGAAGGTAACGAATTTGATGAGGTGAGAAATTGTTTTACCTCAAGCGGATCGAAAAAATGAAGTGTGGTACGCAATTATTAAAATATTGTCTGAAGCTCCTTGCTTCAACCAAGAACCAACTGTATTCTCAGATGAACACGTTTCATCTTATAGACCGTATTCGTTCACGTGACCGGCGGCCATATTGGTTTGCCAAAACAAAAGAACTTATTTGCATAAAAATAAAGTTCAATTCCCAGAGGATTGTTTTGGAACACAAACTGACAACAACATGGCCAGTCTGGTGTCATGTGAATATGCCCCATTTTCTATTCTTGTCAGGCTTCACTCATGTGGTACGTTGGCTGCCCAGTTGTTTATTAAGCAACTGTGATGTCATGTAGTTGATATGCTATTTTGTTTCATCTCATTAGCATTTGTGTAATAATGTTTTGGTGCAGTGAAAGGAGCAAACAAGACAGCTTGTTCTTTACATGTAGATGATTACTGCTAAACCTTGGAGAAACATGAATGCTAGGATTATTATGGAATGTTATTGTGTTGCAAGGAAAAGCCAATCAGACGTGAGAAGTTTTGAGGTTTACTTATGTATCCTGAACTTATACCTGTGATTGGTCAGTACACAATCAACATTCTTGAAATATTATCAGGTGTTCAGGGTTTTCTTAGTTTGACTGTAATAAACAGTAATCATTTACAAGTTCAGTTTACCCATTCATTCACCACCCTAGTTAGTTATGTAGTTCGTCCTGTCCCTCGTCAGGCAGTGGGCAGCAACACGTCTCCACTCTGTCCGATCATTTGCCAACACTATGTGACATAATTATAACTGAATAAAAGCGTTGGATTTAAATATAGTGATTATGTTAACTGGAGTGGCAAGGATGGGCCATAAGAATACCACAAGCCTTATATTAGATGGAACTACAAAATATTGCACTGATCCTTTCCACCAATAATTGACGCCAAATTAATGTTACCCTTTATAAATATCCATTTGATTTTAGGTGGAAACTGATGGACTCTACAATCACGAGGAAGATGAAAGTTTCCAAGCTGGGAATGGCAGTGGTGATAGTGATGAAGAGGGGCTTAATACCAGGGGACTTGTCTCTGAACATAACAAGAAAAAGAGGAAGTCAGGAGGATTTCAGTCTATGGGTAAAAAATGTATTATATTAATTTACACCTCCTGGTACTATGCTGGGGCCAAGTTGTTTGAAACAGGGTTGGGGCTAACCCCGGGTTAAGTGCAATTAAAACCTATACGGTGTCATGGTATTTATCCCAGGTGTAATGGCGTTGCCAAAGAGAGGAGCCAAGTTTTAGAGCTACTATTTATTGTTGAACTCAAACCTGCATGCCTGTTTTACAACCGCTCCTCTACGTGCTTACATCCGGGATCCTTAATACTAAGAGCACTACCATATTAGGTAACAACACTATACCAGGTTAGCACTAGCCCTCCTTCAAACAACTTGGTCCAGGTCCATAGACTACATGTAGCTTTTGGCTGGGTTAAGTTTATTAATTTTGTCTTTCCGTAGTGCCATAGACCAATCTGGTGCAGCTACAATGGGCCTCACTCCCCCCTCCCAACCTAACACTGAAAACACTCCCCCCTCCCAACCTAACACTGAAAACAGTCTTCGTCTTTATGTTCAGGCCTGAGTTTTCCAGTATTCAAAGGAATTATGAAAAAAGGGTACAGACTTCCAACACCAATTCAAAGAAAGGTACAGTTATAATAGTCTTGTATAAAGAACAATTTTTTATGCTGTATAAGTTTATTTTTTATGAAATGCATTTATTATTGATATTAAATTATCATAATGTCAATTTCCTAGACAATACCAGTTATTATGGATGGAAAAGATGTGGTTGCTATGGCACGAACAGGTGAATTACTAAGAAAATATCTGCAGTAAATCATGTACAGTGGGTGTATGAAGTAAACACTATGTTGAATCAATTGTTTTCCTTTTGTCAGGGTCTGGCAAAACTGCTGCCTTCTTAATTCCAATGTTTGAAAGACTAAAGACACATTCAGCCAAGGTAATTTTTCAGCAGCTGATACATGTAACTTGTGCATTTTTGGCTTACCCCATGCAGTATAAAAGACAGGCACCTGTCACACTGATAAACACTGGAATGGAAAGTGATAGGAGGGAGGGGGGTGAGGGGGGTGCTTTTTGCTTCAGAATTCCCACAATAAAGCTGTACGACAAATCTGCCCTTCAAACGGTGAGCTTGAGGAACCTTTTCACCAATGTATCAAAACCACTGACAATGCCAGATCACTGTTTTTATTTTTGACTAGTGTTTAATGAAGCATGAAAGTCTTTTTCTTGGATTCACAGATCTGTTTGTGTTTTATTTAATTCCATGTTTAGGTTGGTGCCAGAGGACTGATTCTGTCACCCACCCGAGAGTTAGCTCTTCAGACCCTCAAATTCACTAAGGAGGTAACAAAAATAATGACTGTAATTAAGAAATAGAAAACATTTTCCGTGTTTCTATCCAGTTATAGAAACATGAGTGGAAGTTTGGGAGAACGAGAAATGCTGTGGGAACACGAGCCGCAGGCGAGTGTTTCCACAGCTTTTTCGAGTTCTCCCAAACTTTCACGAGCGTTTCCATAAATGGATAGAAACACAAAGAAAATGTTTTCTATTTCTTTTAGAAAATAGCCCAAGGAAAATAACGAAAAACAAAGAAAACTTTATATTTTATTTATCATCAAAACGTAGATTCTCTACAGCACGCAATTTACACGTCAGCACACACGACAGCACACACGTCAGCGCACACGGGAACGCCATGACTCTTGTCCGTGACTACGTCAACTTCTGTATTTTTATCGAGTTATGGAAACACGATTATTAACCAATCAGCGCGCATATTTTCCTGGAGCTATTTTCTAATTAATTATGTTAATTAAGTAATGAGCCCAGGTGATCCTGACTTGCCACACCAGGTCAACAAATCCTGAGGTTGCTGTAAAGCTGTAATACTGACAGTATGTGTTAAGCTTACAATGATTGTACGTGTTAGTGAACTTCTACTGTTAATTGTCATCCCAGTACACCCTATAATTGTATTGCATGCAAGGCTTTCCTTTTCAGCCAGCGACCGGCGACTTTCACTGCCTGTGAAAAGCTCAGTCGCCGGCAACTAAACAAGGCATGCCCCCAGGCCCCACCCCCTCCTTCCTCCCCCCACTTAGAAATTCGCGCCTTTGGCACTCGAATGGGTGCTGTGCGTTCAGATTGTCTCCGCATACAAAAGGCCATTCACCTACTGCTTCATTTGAAAAGGAAAACCCTGTGCATGTATTTTTATTGTTTGTTCTGCAGCATTTTTGTACTGCAATGTAGCAGTTCTTTGTTAAAGACCGCAAACTAGTAAGACCAGGTGGTCTACAGTGTTCCTCCTGCTAAACTGTACAGCAGTTGGCATTTGTCATGTTTGTGTTATTTGCTTCATTTAAATATCAAAAAAATCCCCTCAGGGAGGATGGTTAAGATGTATGTATACATGTAACTAGTATTAAGAACGTGAAAACAAAATAATGGCTTATTATTACAACATATTAAATTAGCGTTTTCATTTTTATGGTGAACTTTGCAGCTTGGAAGGTTCACCGGCTTAAAAGCAGCAGTCATATTGGGCGGCGACAGGCAAGTTTAACCCATTGGGACCCACATGTTTTGATAGTTTTTGAATCAATTAAATTTTGTCCAGAATGGAAACACAAATAAGAAACTTACCTTTCACCCACTGTGGTTTGAACCAGCTATCTTCAGACTAAGAGTACAGTCTGCCTTCATATCCAGTAGACCACACAGGACATCTTGCAAATTCACTCATTATAGTTGAATTTAGTCCCATTTTAGTCCCAGACTCACATTAACCAAAGCTCAATTTATGCCAAATGAGAACATACATGCTGTGTACTGGTAGTATCCATAACCCTAACTTTAAATCTAACCAATTCAAATCAGTGCTTACTGGCCTAACCAATAATCCTTGCTACAGAAAATTATGATCTAAAACTAACTACATGTATAGTGAGAAAAATCACTGCTTATAAAAATAAAACTACCTAGTTAAATAATTGTGTCACTAGAAGCCATTTTTACGTTGCTTCTAACACTTTCTGCATGATACTGGAAAGTTAATTTAAAAAAAAAAAAGAATTTGTGACTGAAAAGAAAAACAACAAGAACACGTTAACGGCATGGATATTATGCATGGTCACCCATCCAAGTAGTAACCCCAGCCAAGAAGGCTTAACTTCAGTGAGAAACATAAGCACATGGCCATTTACCATATGACACCATGTGGTCTGCCTGTGTCATCTCACATAATTAAACAAGTGTACATTTCTTTGTAAAGTTTCTTAACATTGCATGAGTATGAGGTGGAATCATCAACTTAAGAAATCTCTCAAAGCTTATTCTATTTGAGTAAAAAAAAAAGGTAATATGGAAAACTTGTAGTTTTGCATTTTTTGGCATTTCTTAACTATTATAGGATGGAAGACCAATTTGCAGCACTACATGGGAATCCCGATATGTAAGCAATTTTATTAGGCATTGAGGAAGTAAAAAAAATACTATACATCTTATTCCAAAATGGCCACCATTTTAATATTCTTCTGTTTTTTATTCAAATTAGCCCTTGTTGCCTCGTTCAAGGTAAATTATTCTTTTAAATTTTGAGCTTGAGAAAGAGGCATCGAGGGCCAATTCGAATAAAAACAAAAGGATCTTAAAATGGCAGCCATTTTGGAATAAGGTGTGTTCTCAGCTTAATAACTCGCTCACTCACTTGTACATGCATGCATGTGCTCACTCACTCACGCATGCACACAGTGACTCACTCACTCACTCACTCACTGACTCACTCACTCACTCACCCACCCACTCACCCACCCATGCAATCAGTCACTCACCTTATCACTCACTCACCCAACCACTCAATGAGTCAGTCAGTCAGTCAGTCAGTCAGTGGGTCAGGGGTAAGTTAGAAAAATCTGTATTCACTGTTGCTCAGTCAAGTGTCCTTACTTACAGCATTTTAGCAACTCCGGGCCGTTTTCTTCATGTCATGATGGAAATGGATCTGAAACTGATGTCAGTGGAATATGTTGTGTTTGATGAAGCTGACAGGTATGTTTTACCTGCCAAACAGGTGTCTTCTCCTTGAGTGTTATTTCATTCACATAGTATCAGGGTGATGATTTTTAGTTCCCAATCTACATCATTCTTGGTACTCTGTCAACCATACCACATACTTGTAATCACATCCACTTACAGCTGTACTTTTATATAGCCTCCATGAATATTTAATCATTTTTCCAGTTTTTCACTTTCTTTTTTAATATTATAAATTATTATGCTTTTTCTTTTCTGTAGACTCTTTGAGATGGGATTTGCTCGGCAGCTTCATGAAATTATCAACCGTCTTCCTGACTCCAGGTACAGCACAATGATAATTAATATATTAATTTTGGATGCCCTCTTCTGCTCTTTAAGTACACAGAGCTCTAAACTTAACAACTACTGGTGAATACTAAAACTCGCAATCGATGCCATCACATTTTCCTTTTTCCTTTCCAGACAAACACTCTTGTTTTCTGCCACTCTTCCAAAGGTGTTAGTTGATTTTACTAAAGCAGGTAATGGCCCTGTAATATAATTAATGTTAGGGTTTAGTGACTGAGATAAGAAAAAGGTTCTTTCGTGGGAAAGATGTTCCGAAACATGTTACAGCGACATGTCCCTTTGTGTAGGACCACCTTTATGTGGCTTGCTGCAGAGGCAAAATTTAACTTTCATGGACACACAAATGTCACATGAGGGGAATTGTCTCTGCAAAATGTTCCCGTTTGATCTCCTAGCAACATACATGATTGTATTCTTGCTTTGTGTCCCAGCAACATGTCCTCACTTTGTGCCCAGCAACATGCTCTTGCTTTGTCTCTTAGCCACATGTCCCCTAGTATTCTCTAGTAATTCTTGTGTATTGAAATGATTATTGTAGGCCTCACAGATCCCATGCTGGTGAGATTGGATGTTGACTCAAAGCTGAGTGACCAACTGAAGGTAAACAGCCTTAAAGATCTGGTTTCCAAACTTGATGACAAATCCCTTTGAACTAAACTTCCCAATTTTATTTTTTTTGATAGGTACAGTGTACTGCACGGTATTTGCATGTAGATTGCTATTACATCTTAAAGTTTTTAAATAAAATCATATGACAACTTCACAATAAACTGAATTTTGAAGAGATCCAGGTGAATGAACAAGTGTGGAGATTTATTATTGAAACCCCATTAAAACAGTATCAGACTAGCACAGTGTGTGGCAATATTCTTTCACTACTTTTCTCAGGCCTATAATGGGACTGTCTTGCTTTTAATCTATTGTATTGGCTTAAAAACCTATGGAACTCGCTATGTCCCAAATAGATTGTTTAAAACTCTTTTTTTAGATGTTTAACCCTTAAGTTATTTCTTTGTGTGTTTTGACTAACTGCTCTGAGAATAGCTATTGCAATAGCTACACAGATATTTAAGAGCTGACATTTCAAGCACTAGTCCTTCATCAGCGTGAATGAAATCAAATTTAAAGCTTAAACGCCTGTTTTTGTACAGTACATGTACCTCTGCTTGGTAGCCTGCTAGTAGGCTTTCTCAGTAGGCAGGTCCCCCCCTGAAATCCTTTCCCCTCCCTGCAAAGAGGCTACCATGCGGTGGCCAATTGAAATAGTTGCAGCAATTTTGTTAATACTAGAATTTAAAGCTTTCCTCAGAACTGTTTCTTTTTTTCATCTGTTGGTTTCACATTATTTTGCATTATTATTTTACAAAATTGATGGACTGATAAAAAATTTTTACTTGGTTCATGTGACAATTTGTGCTTAGGGTTTTGTTTATAAGGCATGATTATCCAATCTTGTTACATAATGAAATGTCACGCCATGCGGGTACGTGTTGACATTGGACACCATGAAGGCGGATGGACTTTGCATGGAACATGTTGATTGTTTTGTCTGGGGTAGTTTGATTGCTGAATAAAGCTGATGTCCAACCTCGACCTCTGCGTCTTACAGTTTACTTTACACAATTGTAAAGGCAATGTAAAAGACAATAAAGGTTTACAGGATGTGTGGGGGAAGCCAAGGTATCCTAGGCTTTCTAGTTGGGCACCACCTACTTTTGGATTTTGACAAAACAAACCTGGTGAACTTATAGTCCCTAAAAATACATCTGTAATTTAGAGCAATTCAAAAGTAAATGTTATTTATAACTTCATGTAAACTGAAGATGCATTGAAGTGGAACCAAGAACTTGTATTTTAAAGAAACTCAAGCTTGTCTTATTAATTTTTATTATTTTCTTGTCTTCTAAAGCTGGCATTTTTTTCTTTGAGATCGGATGACAAGCCAGGTATTGCACTTTCCATTGATTTGCACGACACTTGCAGGCAAATAAAGTATTGTTTTTGGTTAAAAAGTCACATTTAAGTAAAAATTAATAGTTATGTATTTGTTTTATTATTTTGGTATTGTACAGTAAAGTGTGATCACCTATGCTTATGAATAATATTATTAATTTTATTAACTCTTGTTTCAGCCGTTTTGCTGCACATTCTTCAAAACTTGATTAAACCTTCAGAACAGACTCTAATCTTCACAGCCACAAAGCACCATGTCGAGTATTTGAAAGAGGTAGAGTATGCAAGAGCTTCTTTAAAAGACTATCAAACTGTATCGTTGAACATGACAAGGATATGACGGCTGTATGTCAGTGCGATGGTGGATTAACTACAAGTTTGTTCAGAAATGCCATGGCTCAATAGACCATTTTACAGTTCTGTGCTCAGTTACCAGGCCTTTGAATAAAAGCGAGGCTGGAGTTGACCTTGTTTTGATAGCAAACCTCACTGCTTTTCTTATGTAAATAGGACTAGTTAGCATAAGAACAGCATGATTTACATAAGAAAAGAAGTGAGGTTTGTATCAAAACAGGGTCAACTCCAGCCTCGCTTTTATTCAAAGGCCTGGTCACTGAGCATAGAACTGTAAAATGGTCTATTGTTTTATTTAGCGCCTTGTGGTTGTTTTCGGGCAGCAAAATTTGTGCCCACAGCCAGGACACCTTTAAGGAGGTGCTGAGTTTAGGTGCTGAGTTTAAAGAAGACCCTGGGATGACCCTTGTGAAAAAGATTAATAATAGAAATAACTGCTTGTTTTCCGTTTTTAGTTGCTTGAAGTGGCTGGAATAGAAAGCTCGGTCGCCTACAGTACGTTGGATCAGGCAGGTAAGTCTCGTAGAAGCGATCGAATCGTGGAATTAGATCTAGTCAAGAGAAAGTAAAGGGGGAAGAGAGGGCACCCCCATATATGCCCTTTTCCCCAGGTAACAATTATGTCTCAAGTTATTTTTAGATCGACTCCCACGCTGTATAGACCCTAAGGGGATCAGGCAACAGCCAATCATATGGCAGGAATGTGCCACACGGAACGCTATATGATTGTCGATCTAAATCCCGCCACATGATAGTCGATTTAAAAATAACTTGAGAGAGATTACCTATGGAAAAGGGCATGTATGGGGGATGCCCTCTCTTCCCCCTTTATTTTCTCTTGATCTAGTGCATTTGTTGCTGGTTGTGGCTTGTATTTTACAATCGCTAAGTCGTTTCCAAACAGTAACGTTAAACACTAACTCTTTCATTAAGAATCAATCTCCCTATGGAGTAGAAATGCGGAATGAATTAATGAGGATGATGATGACGATTTTCCTCTATTTCAGCAAGAAAAATAAACATCGGCAAGTTTCAACACAAGAAAACCAATGTTATGGTGGTTACTGATGTGGCTGTAAGTAGTTTTCAAATCGTTTTGAAAATAATTCATGTTAACGAAACTTTAGCATTATGTTTTGGCTTCCGTCGATGCAAAGGCGTTTTTTAGCCTTCTAGAGTACGGCTCAAATAGCATGACACTCTGCCCCTTCAAATTACTGAGCAGAGAAGTGCTGCCTTTGTAATGACATTGACATGTGGTTAAACTTTCTGGTCTTCTTGGAAAAGGGCAATAAACCGTTGGCCCCTTCTCACATCGCTTGCTGATATTAGGGAGCTTACGAAACGACGACGACGACGGCTACGAGGACGTCATTTAAAAATTCAAGTCCGCGTTTCATGTTGTTCCCCATTTAAAATGTGTAGTAACTGTCGAGGAATTAAACTGGTATGAGCAGGTTAGAGGCGTAAGGAGAGAACTGAAAATTCATGGTCACACGCTAACGTCCTCCACAGAACCTGAAATTTGGTCAACTCCCGTCGTTATGTAGGACTGAGATGACGGCAAGGAAAAGTACCAAAATGTAAAACGCACGTGCAGAGCGTGCACAGCCATTGTTTTTGCTCACTAAACCTATTGTTTCGTCGCGTCGTCGTTTCGTAAGCTCCCTATGAACTATGTGGGACGCCAAAGAACCCAGACACTGTAAGGATTAGGCGATGTAGTCCATGGTGTCGTGGTCTGGCCTATATTGGACACTCACCTAGCAGCTTTCCCAAGGTTTCACATCACAGGGTTGCTACCCTTCCACACAACATTAAAACAAACAACAGAAACAATGCATTTAATCTCAAAAACAATAGCAGCTGCTACACTAGAAGGCCAGTAGAATTACAAGCTTACAAGAGTTGCTACGTGTACCGGCATCTATCAGTAATACTGATATCGGTGGTGGGCCTTTATAAGAGACCCCTTATCCTATTGTTGTTCCTCGTCCATGGGCGTTGTCCCTCATTGTCTAAATAAATAAGTAAATCAATGAATAATAACCGTGCGATGGACTGTGGACTCGCAGCCCCGTCCGGGCCTGAGCTTGTTGACCAGCCAGGGCCGAATTGCTCGAAGCATGGTTAGCGCTGACAATCGGTTAAGTCCTGTCAAGATCTAGAAGTTGTCATGGTATTTATCCCGGGTTAGCGCTAACCGTGCTTCGAGCAACTTGGCCCAGCACGCATTCGCAGGTTTACATTTTGGTTTGACATTTGAGTTGCAACTGATCCCTGTGTTCTTCGTTAGCACTAATTTGTTTCAACAAGAAAAGGAAAGAGGGGTCTAGAGAGGTTCCTGCTTGTCATGGTGCTCATGCTGAATCATTGCCAACTTCTACATTCTTGTGGGACTTTCTTTACCCTCTCCGCTAACCTGCCGCCATCAGAATAATTGTTAAGTTCATATCTACTTGTTTCTAGGCTCGAGGGATCGATATCCCGATGTTGGACAACGTAATCAACTACAACTTTCCAGACAAACCTAAGCTTTTCATCCATAGAGTGGGTGAGTATATCATTGAATATCAAGATTTTGCTTGTGTATAGTGGGTCAATCTGTTCGCATTGCCTCACTGTGGCGAGATTTGTACAGGGACAGCCACGCATTTTGCACCCATCGTGGCAAGCCTGATAGCATTCAAGACGTAGGGTGTGAAGCTTAAATTAAATGTTTGCCGTGTTCTACAAAGGAGATATGGAAAGCAAGGCCGCGTTAGAAAAAAAATTATTGTGAAACGAAGGAAGTATAAGAAAAGTGGCCTGTTTATGGAAAGCAAGGCCGAGTTTGAAAAAGTAATTGTGAAATGAGGGAAGTATAAAGGGAAAGTGGGCTATTAAAACATGCACGTGGAAATCTGTAATAGAATGCTGTTGCACTGACTGCACGTGCCTCAATTAAAGAAAATGACAACTTCGGCACGAGCACCAGTTGGCTCTGGAAACACAAGATTAAGAAAGTCCTAGATTCTAGGACTTCCGGCGGCTGCCAGCGATATATTCGGTGAAATACTGCGAACGATTCCAAATTAACAAGACGCAAAACGTTCGCAAGCATTTTACCGAGTTTATCGCCGGCAGCCGCCATTCTTCTCTCACTAATAATGTGGACATTTCAATACTTCATAAATGCAAAACGCCGGAAGTCTAAGAGTTCCGTTATCCTGTCCTTTCCAGTGTCAACTGGTCCTCGTGTCCAGCCTACGGCGGTTAAGAAGCCCAGGTGGCTCTGGGGACGAGAATGGACATTTTGGCGACCGCGTACGATTTTCGCGCCAAAATCTCCTCAAAAGAACGCGTGTGCTGTGTATTCCGTTCATTCTGCTATCGGGAGTAGAATGAACAGAATTTTGTTCCCGTTCGTTCCTAAACGCAATAACTCTCCAAAAGAACAGGTAAACTGAACATTCCATGTATTATTATTACTATTATTATGGAATGGTCTCAAAAGATTACTTTTATTGAATTTGTTATTTGCAGCTGTGTCCTTAGTTACCAGAGTTCGAAAAAGTTTGCCTGACGACCTTTTCATCTTGTCTCCTTTTTCTCCCCCACCCCCGCTTTTTTTTTCTTTTTCTTTTTTTTTTTTTTGCATTGCAAGTGAAGTCCCTAGGTGCGTTGTGAGGATTCAAGTCTTCTTTTTCTTTCAGGTCGCGTTGCAAGAGCTGGACGAAGTGGAAGTGCTTATTCGCTTGTGGCCAGCGATGAGGTAAATTAAATGTCTTACATCTTTAACCCACTAGAGCTCAACGCGTCAAAGTTTTCTCATGAAGCAGCCAGCAGCACGTCATTTCTCAATGCTCAAGCTTATCTGTAAATCGATACTTTACTGATTTATTCTTTAAACATGAAAGCTCCATGGTCCTACCCTCGGACCATATGTCGCTGTAATTCACCTATCAATGTTGAGCCCCATGGTGGTCCTGGTGCGGGGAGAGGGGGGGGGGTGCTTCCCCTAGGTAGAGATTTTGACACACACCCATTGCCCTACGTTGGGAATTTGACATGGTCGCCATCTTTGAAGACCGGGAGAACCCGGAATTTAACATTAAGGAAGTGCTATGGTTCATGGTTCATTTATTTCACTCTATTTACATAAAATTAACATCGAAAGAAAAGTATAGTTACAACAGATGATTACAAGATAAACTAAATACAGTGCAGATTATAAAATGTGTGTGGTGGTCAGAGTAGCAAAGGCTTTCTAGTTGCGAGGAGGTGGGGAATTTCACTGTCGCTTCCATAAGAATTTCCCCCCCCAACATTGATAGGTGCGGGGGGGGGGGTAAAGCTATTTGGAGTGATGTAGGGTGATGTAAACTATAAAGAACTTAGATTTTACGAGGTTCAGACGGTGCCGTACGCCGTGAGTTTCTTTTTTTCGCAAAGCTAAGCGTTCGAACTGTCAGGTTGTATCGAATCTTTCGGAGTTCTCTCATCGGCGCGCCACCTGACCCCTCTTAACCGAAATACATATTTGTTAGCATTTAGTCATTCTGTTGGTCGCACAGCAGTCTTCGACCTTTTAGCGACTTAACCAGCGCTTTTGGAAGCCATGTAACGCAAGCGTGAACAAAATTCGTGGTGGTCGGTATCCTGCCGAGTTCTTCCCATTCCTCGTTCGCCTTATGATAGCATTCTACAATTCCGCTACTAAAAGTACCTCCAAACACGAAGACCTTTCCCTTGGCCTTTCCTATGGCTGCCTCCGAGCGTGGAACCTTTAGTTCCGCCGGAAGTAAAGTCCACATGTTTGTGGCTGGATCATACAGCTCGCAGTTGGACAGTGGAAGACAACCATCCCCTGTGCCACCCACCACCAGGATTTTGTTACCCATGACAGTGGCACTTGCGAAGCAGCGTAGTTCGTTCATTGGTTCGAGGTACACCCAATTGTCGATGCCAGGGTCGTACTTTTCCACGCTATTAAGCCCAAGATTTTTCAAACCATCGTGACCTCCAATTGCGTAAACGAAGCCGTTTAGAGCGACCGCACACAGACCCTTTCGCACCGAATTCATTGCAGCCAAGTCTTGCCACGAGCTGTCAGCCGGTTTGAAAGAGGTCACGCCATTTTCGTTGAGTATGTATATGTGGCCCTGTACCGATACAGCCGCCATTGGTTTGGAGCCGATATCATTTAGCATCTCATCCCACTGGTTACTGCGTGGGTCGAACTTTTCGATAGTAATACGATCATCTTCCCAGCCCACTGCGAAGACTAAACCTTCGCAGACTGTTACAGCTCTTACCGCGTTATAGCTAGGCAATCTAGCTAAGTCAAACCATGCCCCCGAGGCGGGAATGAAGCAAGAGGCACAGCCATTTTTGCTGAGTAGCACAACACTCTCCGTGACACCGCGTGGCTCGTCACGTTCTTCATCGGGAAAATAGAGCGCTTCCGTGACCAAACCTTGGCAGTCTTGACTGCGCGACACGAATTCGTCACGCTCGATGGCATCCAGGATAAAATTTAGCGACATGGCGTTCAATCGAATGTAACGGAAAAGTTCCTCGAAATAACGCTCTCTTTTTTCGAGATCGTGCTTCACCCACGCTTTTATTCCTTCAAAAACGTCTTCCTCGCCCTTTTGCGTTTTGATCGCAAGTTTATCGCTTGAAAATAGCTCTTTAACTTCGGCGAAATCCATCGATAAATATTCTTCAGCTTCCCAAATGGTTGGGAGGTTGTTGTCGATGAAATCACTGGCGGCTTCGTAAAGCGAGCTGTGACGATAACGCTCCGCCAGCATTTGAATCGACAAACAATTTGATGGGTTTAGACTGATGATCAAGAACTCCGCACAAAGTTCCTTTAAGTTGGAAATGTCGTAGAAATCGGCTATTTGCAACAATTCGAATGCGTTCTGTTCGGTTATTCCAACTTCCCCGGTGTAGACAAAATTTAACAGTTCTTCAACGTTAGCTGGGTCTAACTCCGGCACTTTTACCTCTTCAAATTCATCGCTAGCTTTTTCCAGTGTTAACTCGCTTGTGAACGATGCTTTAAAGACAGGACTACTGGCAGCAAGAACAATTTTGTGGGCTAAAAAGCGATGGTCCTCTTCGGTGTCCTCTACCACAAGAACGACGTCGCAAAATGTTTTCGACTGTCGAAGCGTATTCATAGTGCGAAGCACTTGTAGCCTTTGCAGAGATTGCCATTTGTTTACACTCATGTTTTCGACTGACGCCATAGTTGAAACAGAGTGATTTTTCTTGATAATTGGAGGCAATTATTCATGTGAAGAGCCTTAAAAGCCTCAGCGGTTGAGTCTATTCACCAGTAAGGTACGTCATGTACTTAGCATTCATTAGTCTATAGCGTTTAGTTGTGTGGTATTTAAGGCAAACCATGTCACGCCTAACCAGTGTCCGTAAGGCTGGAATGAACATTCGTCTTCCTCTTTGGAACTTCCGATATTTGATGGGAATCTTTAAACTTTTTTTTTATGAAAATTTTGCTGTAGTATTTATAATCATATCTGAAAATTAATTTCATGATGCGCTCGAACAGGTTGTACTATTCAAATGCCGTATGTTTTTCATAAAACGAAATTTCAGAGCTTTCTTTTGCCGATATACGAAGGAAACAACCATCAGAATTAAGAATGTCGAGAGGCAGATTTAATAATACTGGTCACGTGCGATGTAGCTTGACTGTAGTGACATTAGTCCATCTTATTTTTATCAAGCAATTCTTTTGTATCGTTTTTGTTTTGTTTTGTTTTGTTTTTACTTCGACAAGAGCAGAGTGTTATCAGTGGATTGCACACATATTGGATTAAACCTTAAGTGCTTGCTGAAAGTCTATTTTCATGCAACTCTATGGTCAACATCCGGCCATATCATCACAATGCCTTCAGTTTCAATTTGAATTTAACTTGAAAGGTCATTGTGAATTTCTCCGGTCGGGCGCTCTCATCACTGATTCACGTCCAAAATTTCTATAAAGAAAAGTGACAAGTTCTTGTCGATTGAATACAGGTAATTTTTATCTTCATACTTTTTCTTATAGCTTGCCCACGTGGTTGATCTTCATCTCTTCCTTGGTCGTCCGCTGAAAGAAGCTCAAAAGGACTCGCAGGCTCAAGATGATGGACTTTTAGGCTCGGTACCTCAGCTTATAGTAGACGAAGAGCAAGCTTTTCTAAAAACTGCGCATGAAAAGTCACATGGTCTGGTGAGTGCTTACTTAAAGCGATAGTTGGTGTGTGAACTGTTTGGGACTCGTTACTGCAAACGACCCTGTGTTATTTATGTCGGAGTTAAAGTGAGTGGAGTTCAGTTTGTTTTGTAATTATGCGTGTAAATGGCAAATGCATAGTTGTCCTGTTGTGTCTAGAAAACGAATAGGTATTCGGCTCTTCATACGCGAGAAAAAATACCATCCTATTTCCTTCCATTTCACGAGAAGATCTGTAGGCCACTTGTAAAGCAGCGCACGTGACGAACGAGATACGTCAAGAGAGCGAGAAGATCACCCTCTCTCGCCACGCGCGGCTCTGTTGTGCGCGCCGTTCTGACTGTTATCCCAGCGCTAGCTACGAGTGAGCAGGTTGACAACTTACAGAGAAAACGTTTTGATAAATTCGAAAACAACTAAGCTCCCAGGTAAAGACCTGGGAATAACTGCCCCATTACAATGCTTGCCTCGATACATTCTGGCCAGCTCTGAGATTTATCGCTCATGCAAGGTCCAATTTACGTGACTGACTAATTGGTACATCGTTTTACTAATGTTTTAAATTGAAAAATTTGCTATTTGATATTTCAGATTTGCCCAGAATGGCACCTAATTAGATGCACGCAGATTTTGATCAGCGTCACGAAGTGTTCCCTTGCTCTTCTCCTCAGGTTAAACGTCACTTGTGTCCAGAAATACAGGCACTAAACGTCACAAAGTGTCCCCCAAACTGTACTTTTCAAGTAAACATTAACAGTTGCATTTACCCAAACCTAAAAATAACCCTAACGCTAACGCTAACTTTTTTGTTAGAAATGGGCACTAGGCGCTCAGACTTAACGGGACGCCTCGTGATGAATATCAAAAGTGAGCGTGCGTCTAATTAGGTGCAATTCACAACATAAGTTTCACTGGCCATGATGGATAAACGTCTGTTATTGACATCTGAAGGCAGTAATTTAAACCGGGGATTTTTGTATTTTGTTCTAAGATTTCTCTCCGTCAAGTGGCCGCTAATGGGTACAAACAGTACACGAAATCCAGGACTTGCGCGTCTTCAGAATCGGTCAAGCGATCCAAGACAATCAACGCAGCAGCTCTGCCCAGTCATCCGCTTTTCAGTGAGTTTACCGCATTTTCTACTTAAAACTGAAGAAGTAAAGAGACCTGGCAAAATTATTGACAAAGAGAGTTGACACTTTCCTATTTTTTTTTTCCGTTTGGATTGTAACCTCAAAAGATAAACAATAGCCCTCCCCTTCCCCGCCCACACCTCCACCTCCACCCCCGTCCCCCACCCGCACCCCCACCCGCACCCAATGCAATGTTGTTCAGGAAGAAGCACAAATAAACCAACCATGTCTCATCATTTTCTTGTTCTTTCTTCTTTCTTTTTGAGGGGTGGGGGGGGGGGGCATGTCTCAAGAACTTTTCTCCAGGATTGCAGGTGCACCTCAGTGGACTGATTTTTGAGGGTTTTATTTCCGTTTCTCCTGACTTGTTTAGAGCTACCTCCCTTTCTGTTGAACTGCTTATAGAACAACGTTCTCCTTTGGCCTAACAATGAGGCGATTTTTAAAAGGTACAAAACAGAACCACCAAATTCAACCCACATATGGCGTTATCCAGGATTTGAACCCGGGCCACATTGGTGGGAGACCAATAGGGAACTTACGAGACGACGACGTCAATTAAAAATGCAAGTTCGCGTTATTCGTATCACTGCGCAACTATTTTAAGTTTTTCCGCGTTTAAAATTTGTAGTAACTGTCGAAGAATTAAACTGGTATGAGCGGGTTAGAAGCGTAAATTCATGGTCACGTGCTAACGTCCTCCACAGATCCTGTAATTTGGTCATTTCACGTCATCATTTGGGAGGTGACAGCAAAGAAATGTACCACAATGTAAAACGCATGTGCAGAGCGTGCACAGCCATTGTTTTTGCCCACTAAAGCTATTGTTTTGTAGCGTCGTCGTTGCCGTCGGCGTCGCCGTTTCGTAAGCTCTCTAATGCTCTCACTACTACACCGTCTCTGCTCTCCGTTATTAGGGAGCTAAATACGACGAGCTCTACGACGGGAACGTCGGGGAGAGCGCCACTAAATAAAAGACTTAACGAGCAAAAAAAAAAATGGCGCTGTATGTGCGTTTTGAAGTTTGGTGCATTTCTTCCCCACTCTCTGCCAATCTACAACGCCAAATGACCAAATCTCATTTTCTAAGGAAAACGCCTGCACACAGCGAAGAACTTTGATTTTATTTCTTAGTTTGGGCGCTATTCCTCCTAATTGAGTTTCTAGCTAGTTTGGATAGTTTGTGAAAGTTGAGCGAACTGGAATAATCACGAAAAACTTTGCAAAACGTAAAATAGCAATTTTAAATGACGTTTTCATGGACGTCGCTGTGGTGGATCTTAAGGTCTCTACATGACCTTTGCAGTTTGTTGCCGGACCAGTTACATTCAAGGAAATGTCGATGTTGCTTTCGTTTTTCACCATTTTCGATTTGAAAACTGAGGCCATCATTGCTAGTAGCAGCAATAATCGTTTTCATGTGATCACCATTATTATTTTCAAATGGTGCCCGGGCAAAATTGCGAAGAGGTGACTGCGAGTTACCGTGTTGTTTTGTATTTCATCTGTGTTCCTTCCTCCAGAGTCTGATGTTGCAGTTTCAAGTGAGTCTTCTGTTACGAGACTGGACTTCATAGATGCAGTGAGAAACTTTAAACCAAGACAGGTAAGTAACTAGGTAGTAAGTTCGCATTCGTGTGGCATTTTTATGACTGCGACCTTTTGGGTGCACCGTACACACTAAAAGGAATGAATTCGAAAACTTAAGACTAATTTAAACAAAAATAATAATAAATAATTTAAAAACCAATTTAGCCTTCCGTCTACATGAAAACAGGTTTTTCCGCCACCGAAGAAACGAACTTGTACAAACCTTCTCCAGAGTGGATAAATATAAAAACGGCGTTGAAGACCTGAGCTCGAGACTTAAATTATCATCGTCATCGCCATCATTCTCATTATCATCGTGATCTATAGCTGCTGGGGCACACACGGCTTATGGGAACTTCGAAATTATTGTGGCGTAAAATAGGTCCTTGCCCTCTTCTGTTTCAGACAATTTTCGAAATTGGTTCAACTTCAAAATCAACGGTGCAGTTTGTGATGATGTCAAAAAGGTATGTTTAGTACTTACGTTTCTCCAAGCAGGGCTAAGTGGACTTAAACCAGGGTTAGCGCTAACTCTGCTTCGAACAACTCGTCTCTGGGGCTCGTTTCATTAGTAAAACTACAATCCTCGTATTCTAGAAGGCTGCATTGGTCCTTAAAAAAATCTTTCAAATTACAAAGGAAACGGAAGGAATGGCAAGGTTTCGCGCTTAGAAACGTTTTCGTTTTCGTTTTCGTTTTCGATACAAACAGGGAATTGAGGCATCCGAAAGAGGGCCGAAAATTTTCGGGTCCCTTGGGAAACGCACGCCAGGCGTGCGTTTGTCGAAAACCCCGAGACTCTTCGGGTCGATTTCGGGTACCATATTTCCCTCCGCTTCGTAAGAACGAAGACGTTCCCAGCCATGAAAATCTTGTCATAATCTAAGCTTTCTTCTCTTGAAAAATCTGAATGACCAGCTTCGTAGAATAAGTAGGTCGTGGTTTTCAAATCGATTTTCGGGCCTGAAACATTTTCAGATCTTTCGTGAAACGGTCTCCTGGATTTGGGATGAGGTCTCTTCCAAACTTGGCAGTTTTCGCAAAATCAGCGATTACGTGAAATGTTGCGAATTGTTGGCTCCCGTGTTTGAAGTGTTTAAAACCTCGCCTGGCAACTTCCAACAAGTGCAAAAATATACTCTCGTCAGTCCTCAAAACGGTGTGCAAACGCACGCAAGGTCTTTGGCGCAGCAGTGCTGGCTGTTTATTGTTGTTGACCGATGACGTTGCAAGCGTTTTCACACCGCCGAATGTGTTCTCTGTCTCGATTCTTCAGAAAGCGCCACAGTGAGGTTATTGAAAAAGCTCAGCGGTTCATGAAAGACGAGTTTGCTACTGCGCAAGGAAGGGGTGTCGAAGCAGACGTTGCAGAGCACGACAACACTGTTAGGACGGACGAAATACAGGTAAAGTGTCATGAAAGGCTATATGAGAGAAATTTACTGTTGTTCTGTTACGCATTTACACGTCTTAAAGAAGTTATCTGTACATAAATTCGTGACTACGGTTGAACTCGATAAAGTACGTCTTAACTGTTTTGGGACAAAAACAGTTCTTAATAGGCTAAATGCATTAGTAGTGTCATTCTTAACAAAAGTACCGCATTTGTTGAAGTAGCAGCGAAGTGGGCATTCATGGTATGAAGTTATGAAATCTTTCCATAATCTGTTGTCACAAACAAAGCCTGATCTTCTTTCAGGGCGTCTTCGCCTCTGTATTTGATCCAAGGGAGAGAAAGAAAAGAAAGCCATCGAAGTCAGATCGCGACGGTAAAGGCCTTTTAAATAAATTATCCGCCCCTCGTGTAGTATTCGTTGTCAATTCATATCGTATCGGTTTATGAATTCGCCCCTCCGGGGTGGAGATAGACAGTTTCTTGGGAATGGAGTTGCTTTTCATTGCTACTGTGGTTCCCAACTTGAAGCGAAGTTGATCCCCCCCCCCCCCCTCTTCCCTGGAGGGGATTTTTGATAACTCCCAGAACCGTGGTGATTTAGGTGAAGATTAATTGAAAGAGAGACAGCTGCACTGTGGAGTGAAGGGTGTTGGATAAGATGAAAAGCCTTAAATTATGTGGAGACCCAGTGGACCTTGAGTTGATACCGCAACGCGTTTGCCTTTGATACAACATGGTGCTTCCCCAGTGCGGCAAATTTTTCATGTTTAGACGTGAAAACTTCGGACAATTCTAACTTGCTCTTAAATCTCCCACAGTATCTGATACATCAGGATTTGTCCAGACGTGCTCACATTACATGTGCCCCCCTCTGTTTCATACCACAGTGTCTCTGAATACCCTTTCTTTGACATGTGGGGATGCAAATGACAATTTTCTTCCTGTGATATGAAGTACACGCAGCCCTGAACAGAGTTCAATAACGGTTTTCGAAGCTATAAAATTAAAATGTGATGTCTGATTTTCTGTTAAAAACGTTCTGTTTGGGCTCTCTTGTAACGTTTTGCTGAGTTGAAGAAGAACATATTGAGAACAGAAGTTTAACTTCATGCTTCTAATCCGCGTTGCGTTCGATTCTTGAACTAAGGCCATCCCATGAAGACTTTCAGAGATGAGAACTATATTCCCCATACTGCCTCGGATTATTACGGCGAGAAAGGACTGGGGTGAGTTTAATGGAATATTACGGCTTTGTTGGAACCGAAGAGGTATTTTTTTTTCTTCTTCTTCTTCGTCTTTTTTAATTTGCTACTCAAAAAGATTGATTACAGTCTTTGAAGGATTTAATCCAAATATTCGATTACTGCGCAACCAATTTTCTTGCATAGCAAACAGCGTTGAGGGAACCGCTTGCCCTTTGTTTTAATGGGGCTAGACACGCTCTGGGGTATATATGACGGAGAATGTCGTTTTAATACAGGGCGTTATTTCCGACTTTAAGTTAGCCTCTTTTTCAAAGCGAATCTGAGTGCGAAAGTTTTGTCTTGGTAAAGTTTCACTTTGCATTTGAACAAAAAAAATATTTTCACGAGAAAGACTTCGCACTTAGACTCGCTTTGAAAAAGAGGCAGATGTCAACTCGGAAATGGCCTATTCCCTCACAAAGCTGTTTAAAGCACCCTGCGCCGGTTGGAAAATTATTTAAAACTTGAGGTCGATTCTTGGAATTTAGAGTTAAATAGAAACTTTTTGCAGGCTTGGTCTGAGCTCGTTTGAGAAGGATGTATCCGGTGCTGTTATGGACATTGAAGCGGACGAAGAAGATGGAATACGCAAAGCGAAATCGATCAAAAAATGGTATAAGAAAAATGAGTGGTTCGTTTTTATTTCATTTTATTTATAATCCATACTTACACTACTCACACTACATACAACTACGTACACTACATTCAACTGCTTACACTACATTCAACTGCTTACACTACATTCAACTACTTACGCTGTATACAACTACTTTATTCAACATACAAGTTACAAGTACTTACACTACATTCAACTACTTACACTATATGGAACTAGTATACTATATGCAACTACTTATACTACATTCAACTACTTATTCTATATACAAGTACCATACTATATATGAAATGATTAATGAAATGATTATGAAGTGGGTTCGAATACCGTTGAAGTCACTTGAATTTTTCAAGTGCATATATGATACAATTGCTTAAATTGTCCAGAAAGTGTGAGGATCACTTCTTCAATTCATTACTATACTATATGCAACTACTTACATTTACATACAACTACTTACACTACATTCAACTACTTACACTACATTCAACTACTTACACTATATGGAACTACTATACTACATACAACTACTTACACGACATTTGACTACTTACACTACATTGAACTACTTACGCTATATACAACTACTATACTATATGCAACTACTTACACTACATTCAACTACTTACACTATATACAACTACTATACTATATGCAACTACTTACACTATATACAACTACTTACACTGCATTTAACTACTTACACTACATACAACTACTCACACTACATACAACTACTTACACTAGATACATCTACCCACACTACATTCAACTACTTACACTATATTCAACTACTTACACCATATGGAACTACTATACTATATGCAACTACTTACACTACATACAACTACTTACACTACGTTCAACTACTTACACTATATGGAAACTACTTACACTATATACAACTGCTTACACTACATTCAACTACTTCCACTACTGCTACTGCCTTAATATTTATTATGGCATCACAGCAACGCACTCGCAACTACAACTGAAAACTTAAAATCAAATAAAGCTTAAATGAAAAAAAGAAAAAGGAAACATAAAGAAGATATATGGGAATAATGTCGTATCGATGGTTCGCGAGTGGGACTTGAAACCACGACCTACGGCTTCCCAACTGGATCCGTCGCGCGCGCCACGTTGTCTCAAAATGCCAGATATGTAACACTTAGCACTGTTCGTCTTATGAGAATAACATTTTAGAAGTACTTTTTTTTTGGTAGCCAGGTATTATGTTTTAGAGTACTAAACCCTGATTGTTATTTCAGGGATCGAAAGAGGAAAAATTATGTCGGTGAAGACGGCAACACGAAGAAGATCAGGACAGAAAGTGGGGTCCTTATTCCTGCCACGTACAAGAAGAACATGTATCCCTTGCTCTTGTTGATGTTCTCTTTTAGACCAGTGACAAAGGGCACTGTGCCCAAAGTAGGGTGCCTTCTTGGATGTGTTTACGAGAAGTTGAGGATTTGGGGTTGAGGAGGAAAAGGTTGTGGCGTTTCTTTTGCTGAACTAAAGCGCTCATTGCTTTCTTGAGACTAAAACTATGGCCATTCACGATCAACTCTTATAGTGATACAAACCAATCAGAATTCACGGGAAATTAGCGTGTGGCCTGCACCGAGCGCGGGAAATGCGTGCGAAGATGTTTAGAAAGTCTCGCGAACTAATCATAACTGAAGGCCTAAATTGTGCTGAAAAGGCCTTGAATTATGTTGCCCAGGGCATCCAACCCAGATTGCCAAGTGGCTAATACCATAATAGATGTTACTTGCAGAAAAGGAGGAACACGCTTGTTTAAAAATAGGAAATTTGAGTCCTTGAAAAACGAAAACTGTGTCCTTGAAAGTTCGTAAAGAGTATGAACCCTGTAATATAACACAGCTCCTCCCAATTTTAACGTGTTTTAAGAGTTTTCTTAACCTGGTTAACTCAGTTATCAGGACTGGTTACAGAGAAGCAAGATGGGCGCTCCGACGTCTGCTGAGCCAGAGGAAAACGGAACGATACCAGGACATAGGAGACTAAAGAGAGGTAAACTTGTGTTAGCTGGTTATGTGATGTATGTTACAGATGAGGTACGGGTCCCGGGTAAAAACACCGGACAAAGAAGGGCAACTGACCCGGATAAATCAAATGGTATACTTGAGAAATCGTAGAAATACCCAATGGTATTGACCCCTTCTGATTTCCTGTGGCCACCTTGAGGAAGCAACGCTGGGAGGCAGGGCGGCATGCGGTTTAAGCAGTCTCTCTCTTTTGGGACCATTCTGTTTTGTCCTATTCCGGCTTAAGATTAAGGAGGTTAACGGAATAACTTGAATAAGGTTTTCCTCCGTAAACGGAATGATTCATTATTGCGGAGGTAACATGAAAAATAACACTTGGAATAGTCTAGACACGACTGAGACTGAAATTTCGGAGGCCGCGCATGGTTTTCGCGCCCAAATCTCCAATAAAATACGTATTCTGTGTATTCCTAGTAAACCGTATTCTTTTTTTTCCTTTTCGTTCTGCTCTCTTCTGTTCATTCCGAAAACGGAATAAGTCCCAAAAGAAGAGTTAAACAGAACATTGAGTGAATTCTCATTCCGGAATAGCCCTAAATGACTACACACTTCTAAGCACATTGCTTTGTCATAGATAAGGTGGCTTCTGAAAGAGGCAATCACCAAAGAACCTCGCAAGCTATAGATCGTTTTCACTCACGTGACCAGCGGCCACATTGATTGACTGAAACAATAGGACATATTTGCACAAGAATGGAGTTTATTTCTCCGAGGATTGTTTTGGGACACCAAAATGGCCGCCGTTTCTTTGTTTGTGTACACCAATAAGGCCGCCATGACGTCATATGAAAACGATCTATATGCATTTGCACCTTGAGTTTACGTGATTGCTCAGAATAACAAACAATGATTCCATTCGCCAAATAGCCAACGGGGCGCGTAGCACCGAGTTGTCTATAACCAGTCCCATATCCAGTAAGCGCGAATGGAATAATTGTCGTATTAAATTTCACCATTAAATTCATTTTGCCCATGGGAAGTTTTGCCTCCCGCACCAATTTTTCAGGTTGGCATTACTTGGCGCAATCAGTTTGCATATAAGGTCATACGGTATATGAGCTGATAACCATGATTGAGTGAACCAATCACAATGGAAGAAATGCAGTCTCCTTGGTTGAAAATGTGATAAATATAGATTACTTCATGGTTGGTGAGCGCGTACGATTTTATATTCACGAGTTGTGAAGAATCGCAAACGAACGAGCGAGTCTTCGAGCGAGTGAGTTGGCGATTCTTCACAACACGTGAATAAAAATCGTACAAGCGAACTAACTATGAAGTAATTTGTTTATTATATTTGTACTGAGATATCGCTTTTATTTAGACCCAATAAATACTGTCAAAACGCCTAAAATACTGAATTCGAATATGCTTAAAAAGGCGAAACTGTTCAAACTCGACGTCTTTCATAATGCTGAATCCGTAATTCCTCTTCTTTAAATACCGTTCAAAACTGGCCATCAAAGAACGTAAGGAGCTGGGTTCATAGTCTTGGTTGCTGATGTCTTCTATAAGTCTTGACTCGTTCCTCAGCGTCAGAAATTCCTCAAGTAAAGCAACATTCTGTTGAGTTTTCTTTCTTGTATTTTCGTTTTCTTGGTCCTCGATAAATTGTTCCACTGAATTAATGTCTGCAAACCTTAAAGCCATGATTCTGGGAAAGCAGGGAACGTTGCAAACATTCACTCTCAGTTACTTCGCATGGCCGCCCCGAAAGGCGGGAAAAACCGATACGAATTTTCTCACTTGTGAAAAAAATCGTATCAGTCTTCTGATTGGTCATACGATATTCTTCACTAGTGAGAAAAATCGTATGACCAATGGGATTGCTTCTCATCAAAGAGAGACGATTTTTATTCAGTGAGTTTACTCCGAGTAAATCTCAGTACTTATATAATAATAGGCCTTAATCATGTTCTCACGGTTGGATTGGGACGGACATGCGACAGAGGCACATGCGGGGAAAATAATTTACATATAAGAAGATTCCCCCCCCCCCCAACGTTGGCCTCCATTCCATGCTCGTTTCAGTCCAACCGTGAGAGTACGAATAAGGCCTATTGCTTTGGCTCTCTCACTTGAGAACTGTCCTGTGCAGCGAAATTTGCCATAAAACGAAAGTTAATTGTCTTGTTTAATCCCTTCAGACTATGACGCAAAGAATGCCCAGCGCAAAGGAAAAGGCTCGAGTGGAAAAGGTTCTCTCCGTCGTGGAAGCGAGCTGAAATCCAAGGAGCAAATTCTGAAGGCGCGGCACAAAAAGGAAAAGGCGATGAAAAGACATCATAAAAACAAGCCGAAGGGGAAAGGAAACAGAGCTAACAAAAGAAAGTAAACAGCTACTCCGACACGTTTCCGAGAGATGGGACAAACGTCGTCACGTGACGTCTTCGACGAATCTCCGGAATAGGCAGTAGATGTCAAGAGGAAGTGAACAACTGGTTCGGCAGAGTTTCCGATTACTTCCGACAGTTAACGCTATAGGAAAGTTGTGGCGTCAAGTTACTTAACAACGTCACTGACAAACATTCTTTTTCAGGGGAGTTGAGAAATGGGTTCAGCAGCGAATTTTACAAAGACAACTGAAGATGAAGGAGCAGGGAACAACGGTTGGCGCTTTTCTGTGCACAGCCTTAGTGAAAGAAACAACGAGCTACAATCTGAGTAGAAGAATGCAACTAAAGAACACCAAGCAATTGTTCTTATGTTGTATTGAACGTGCTGAGCAGGTGTTTTCTTGGGTAGAGTTTCTTGGGCGGAGACCTTTGCAGTCCAGTGGTATGCTGCTTTCGAGTTGCTTTTCCCTTTCCGTTTTGTCTTTACGTAGTTTAAAAGTTGTGAAGAGGAATTTTACTAAATTTTGCATCATTTGTTGCAGCTTTAGAATTATGTACCGAATATCATGAAGGCATGTTCTTCGTGAATGCGGTATATTCTAGTTTCGTCATCGTTTAAAGTTAGCGCCCTCAAGAATATTTATGTCTACTTTAACACTTGAGTCAGCCGAAATCAGGTCTACCCTCCTGCAAATATAACTACCATACAGTGCTATACATGACTATAGAGTACTAAACACGGCCATATATATGTTATTCTGTGCAATACATGGCTCTAAGACGCTATACGGTGCAATACGGTAGTACACATGGATATACAGTGCTATACATAACTAGAAAGTGAGATACACGGCTGTACAAAGCTATGCAGTGCTATACGCTACTATACAGTGCTATACCTGACTGTACGCTACTATGCACTACTATGCAGTACTTTTCAATGTAATACATGGCTCTACAACGCTGTACAGGGCTATACATTGATTTACAATTCTATATTTTTTTAACTTCACCAATCCATCAGGGATATGCAATTAAAAAAATATTGTCAAAACTATAAGCCAACTATAGATAAAACTAACAAGTTATTTCGTTTGCTACCCCAACCTCCCTACCCTTCACTAATACAATTAAAAGTCTAAAATCTCAAAAGCTGCTTTCCATGAATGCTGTGTTTAGAATTACTAAGTTAGATTGCTTCGTTGACCGGTCGTTTGAATTGGTTGAGAGACTTCCTAGCTCTAAATACACGACTATACAGTGCGATACACGGCTATACGATGCAATACAGTACTATACATGGCTATACAGTACCATACATGATTATACAGTGCATACACGGCTATACAACACTATAGATGACTATAGATATGGTGCTGTACCGTGCTACACGTGGTTATATCACACAGTACTGTGTGTGAATGGTTATGCACTCTTCACACTCCACTAAGTATGGTTATACAGTGTCTTGCGTGGCTATACAACGCTATATATAGGGCTATATATGTACAACTGACTGCAGACCGTACTGCCTCATCAGTGCAGTGCTGGTGCTAGGATGGAGGTAAGGCCATATAGCCACCCAAAATGATCCCACGCTTGTGGTATCATCTAAGTCCTGCCAGAGTGCTCAAACTAGTAAAACTAGTTAGCAATGCGCAGTGCATTAGCAATGACTCATCCTGGAAGAGTGCTCTATTTGGACATAAAGGCAAAGCTTTGTAATGCCAAAGAGCAATATCTAACTGCAGACAGTACTGTTTCGGCCCTCTGAGCCTCATCAGTGCAGTGCTGATGCTAGGATGGAGGTAAAGCCATATATCCACCCCATATGATCCCACGCTTGTGGTATCATCTAAGTCATGTCAGAGTGCCCGAACTAGTAAAACTATATATATATATATATATATATATATTGTTATACAACACTATAAACAACTACACAGTTTTGCACTCCAATATACATGGCTATACACGACTATAGTCCTATACTCCACTACACAATGCTTTTCATGGCTATACAATCCTATAGATGGTTTTCACTCATGTGACCAGCGGCCGTATTGATTTACTGAAAGAATGGGAAATATTTGCGTAAAAATGGAGTTTCAATTCCCCGAGGATTGTCTTGGGACACCAATATGGCCGCCATGACGTCATGTGAAAACTATACACTGCTATGCAGTGCTCTACATCGCTATACGCGACTATGTAGTGTTGTACTCTACACATAGCTACACAACGCTATACATGGCTATAGAGCCTTATACACGGCCAAACAGTGCTATACATGGCTATCTATTTCACTACTCTTAACATAGGATGCTACACGGGACTACGCCTGGTTAAACAATGGTATACTGACATGGCAATACAGCCCTATACATGGCTATATGGTGCTATACTATATACAATGCTACACGGGACTGTGCTTGGTCTTTTAACGTTATACATGCCCATGCGGTGCTATAGTGAACCGTACACCTGTATACACGGCAGTATACAACGCGCTAAACACGACTATAATGTACGCAGACGCCAAGCACTTAACACTTCATCAGCCAGTAATGTTCGGAATGGTGTTAATCCCTGGGCTCAGTGTTTAGAAGCCGGTTAACGCGGTAACCCGTGATTAAAAGTGGTATAATCTTTCTCAATCGGTAAATAACCTCGGTAAATAATTTCGTCCCCACAGCTCTTTACTCTGCCTTTTGTATATCCGAGTCATTGTCCAAAGTAGAGTCTCGTGTCGAAAAATTACTCATTCCAACAGTAAGTACTGCCGAGAAGTTAACTGCAGCGAAATATCGCCTCCGTAATTGTGTTTCAAGTTTCCATAAATTTGTCTGATAAAATTTTCATGCATGTCAATACGGAGTTTGGAGCGAAATAAATGAAAAAATCAAATTTTAATCACGCATTTTTCAGCCTCGTTTTCATTATGGTGGATTTTGTCCTTGTAGGGTCTATGGTTTGACAGAATGATTTTTCCTTTTTGCATTGTATTTAGTCTCCTGTCAGGATGGATGGTGAATATACTTACGTTCATGGGTTATACTTATGTCCCGGGGTTATAAATCCGTACGTCCAGGAGTTATAAACCCTTACGTCCGGGGTTTATAATCCTTATGTTCAGGGGTTGTAAATCCTTACGTCCAGGGCTTGTGAATATACTTACGTCCAGGGTTTAAAAATTCTTACGTCCTGGGGTTATAAATACTTACATCCACGGGTTGTAAAATACTTACGTGAGGGGGTTATAAATCCTTACGTCCAGGGGTTACAAATCCTTACGTTCTGGGGTTACGTCTAGGGGTTGTAAATCTTTGTCCGGGGGCTGTTAATCTGTACGCTCAGGGGTAGTAAATCCTTAAGTTCAGGGGTTATAAATCCTTACGTCACATAGTCGCTATATAAGTGAGACGATTTACATAAGGGTTTTTTATATTCATGTTATTTTTAGATATGTGCCTATGCTCAGATGTTGACATTGATCCCTTTGGTCTTTCGTTTGACACTGTAAATTTTCATTCTGTCAGTTAATCATGAAGACGCACTGTAAAAGGAGTCGTTTCGCTCTCTGCTTTTGTTCGAATTGATCCAAGTATGACTGATAATCCAAGGTGGCGATCAACAATCGGATAACAAGAGTGAGGGTTGTAAAGGGTATTTTTGTGACTGGTGATGGGCTCTTTTTGTTCCCGTGGAATGTGAAAGGTGAAATGGCTTATTTCTTCCTCATGAATCGTGATTTCCATAGCACTTGTGAGGCGTGATTTTACCAAAGTATTTTCCGTGAAACGAGAAATACATGTTTAATTCGCCGTGAACTGTGATTTTCATGATGTTTTCCTTTTTCGAGTTTTATTTTCCGTGAAACGTGATCAAGGACCCCTCCCCCCTTTACCTACCTCACGAATAAAACAAAAAAAATTACAGGCAATAAAGCGACTGAGGATCTCACGCAAAAATAGGAACTATAAATAACATTTGACGTAATATTATGGACAGATTGCTGTTAGGGGCTTTCTATGTTGCTCAAATCGTCAGTGAGCTCTTTGATTCACAAATCATCTACGTGTTGTTTGAGAACGAGGTAGGAGCCTAACTAATATCAAAATCATGGTTATTGCATGCGATATTTATAATTTTCATAAATCATGCCAAAAAAAATTGTTTTCGGTCCGAAAGCGTTTACTCGTCGTTCTTTAGTCATTCCGTCTGGAGATATCTTAGTTCCTTAGAAATGTAAGGAGGTGATATGCCTAGTAGAGCAAATGGTCATTATTGCAAAATAAGGACCTCATATTCCACCTCAGTGACCACAAAAATGACAACTAATGCTCTTCGAGGACCTTATCTTTGGACCAAAACCATCATGCCTTCAGCGGCGAGGTGTTAGCGAACCCGGTAAGGCTGAGAGGAACCTACTCCCCAGCGACTAATATGTTTCATTGTTCTTCCACTGCCGTTTTATACCTCTCCTGTTACCTAAGTCAAAGACGTCTCCACCAGTATTTTGGGTCGATGACAAAAGGGCACTGAGGGTTATATGATCCTCCTGAACAAAACGTCACCAAGTCACAAGGAAAATGTAACATTTTCAAATGCTCAATAAACTAACAACTTCATTCATTTTTTTACGTAACCAATACATAAGGTCATTTGCGCTCTCTACCTTAACATTCTTCAACAAAAGAAATCTACACATCTTTATAAAAACTACTAAAAATACGTGACTCGCAAAACCTTGCGAAGCTAGGGCTGGGTGGGCAGTTAATTTGGAGTGAAGGAATGTGCTGTCTTTGCTGAGCCAAGCGATGTTGTCTTTGCTGGGCGAAAGTGACTATCCCTTACTAAAGACTATCATCGCTAAAATAACTGACAGATTTTTGGAACTGAAAAAACACTTAATCATCATCATCATGTCATGATGAATTTTGGAATCGACTGGCTGATCGTCTTTCCCCAGGCCTTCACGAGGAGTGATTAACCCGAGTAGTAATAACCTCACACAGCACCCAGGTATTCCCGTAATAGTTGTACCCCCAATCTACAGAGATCGTGAATTTCTGACCAACAGACGCCTTGATAGGATTGTTATCGAATCGAAGGGCAAAGTCAGTGAATATTGTCAGGGTTGTCTTTACATGTTTGGAGCAAAGGAAGTCTCCACTAATCAGATGAAAATTTAAATCAGGTCTGTGCATTCTACTACTCTGTGAGGACAGGACGTGCATTTTTGCATTCCGTGCCTTGTAACGCGTTTAGGGAGCGCAGTTGTTTTCACGCGGACTGGGGTACTCAGTCTGGGTTACTCAGACTGGTGAAAGCATAAGCATAAGACAATTTAAAAGCCGCGGGCAAATAAAGTGAGTGGTAACTCGGCGTTTCTCTGAATTTTGTGGGTCACTACGTTCCTTTGTTAAAGGTGATAAACAAGAAATGACCCACAACACCCTTTAAGCAGACGTTTTTTTCCCTTGTTTCTGGCTTACTTTGTTTCAAACTTAGCGGTTTGGTTTAGCGCATTGGTTGCAAAAAGACTAACAGAAAGAAAGTAAATAAAGTGGAAAACTTTCAAAAAGCCAATATAAGGGAGTATCCCCTGGTTTGATCCGTCTTGAAAACCAGAGTAGAGCGAAAAATTGCACGTGGACGCTAAAGCATTACATAATAAATATATATAGCGCTAAAACTATAGAATATTCTATTAAAGCGCTCCCCGAAACTACAATATGAACATGCACTATCCAACAAAAATATTAAAATAACCAGCTCTGCATGGACTTTTTAATCTTCTTCATATCCTTCACGTTGTCTTCAAATCTACCCTGGGTGATCGGGGTTAAAGATATCAGGTTTGTTTCGCTTCGAAGCAATTACGTTGGGAAGCCAAGACTGCGAAGCACAAAATCCCAGAGAACTGTGCTCCTTGTGTCGCCGCGTTAGCGCGGTTTCGCCACATAATCGCTCCATAATAAAACGAAAAAAAATGTATCTGCTCCACCCTACCTCCCTCTTTTTTATATTGTTAATTTGAACACAGTGTCCACCAATTTAGTTCTCGAGGGTTCAGTTAGCTCGCAGATGTTAAACGGACTGGAAAAGAAATGAAACATTAAAAAAACTCATGGGATTGTATAAGAATGATTATTAAATTCTCAACCTCGGATAATGCAATTCTAGCTTTCTCATTGGTTCACTGGATCTCGGTTATCAGCCATTATACCTGCGTTTGACCTTATATGGAAATGAATGCAGCAAATGTCGCTCAGCATAAAATTGTTCACGGGAAGCCAAGTTTCGTCGAGAAATGAGTAATTACCAATGAGAAAGCTAGAATTGCATTATCCGAAGGTTGAGAATTTAATAAAACAATTATTCCATTCGCGCTTGTTGGATATGAGACAGGTTATAGCTAACTCCGCGCTACGCTCGTCGTTGGCTATTTACCATCTCATATCCAACGCGCGCTCGTGGAATAATTGTTGAATAGCTTTCGTTAGTGACAAGGTGTGTTCATCTTTGCGTTTCAGGCTCCGCCTCTAGAAGGTTATTTGGCATTCTTAAGTGTTATCCTGCGCTTGAGTTGCTAACTGCGTGCCGTAGTTACTGATGCAGAGATCCCGACAGGTTGTGCTTGCTGAACTGAAACCTTCACAGGCATCCATGACCTATAAACGATGGCATCGTAACTATAAAAAAATTCTCGAAACGATTTGTTATCAGCAACCCTGATTTCAGGAGCAATCGTGATTGAAATCGCCGAGCACGCAATTTGGTTAGGTATTGGCCTGCGTCTTACGATATCAATGTCCAATTTTTTTGTCTTTTTAACGACTGTTCGCGATGCTTACCTTATCCCTTTATGACCGATTGTAGCTCTGTATAGCTTTGTACAGCTCTGCATAGTTCTGCAAAGCCCTGTATAGCCCTGCAATACAGTACAATACAATAACTTTATTTAAAGAGGGAAGCGCAATAACCTATTACAGTTTTCTAAGCTACGGCCCTCAAAAAATAAATCAATAAATAAAATTAAAAGACATACACAAAGAGACTATTTAAAGTAAAATAGGCAATAAACACATAATGAATAATATATAAATCGCTTTTGCTTATTTAAAGAGGGAAGCGCAATAACCTATTACAGTTTTCTAAGCTACGGCCCTCAAAAAATAAATCAATAAATAAAATTAAAAGACATCATGTACACAAAGAGACGATATTTAAAGTAAAATTGGCAACAAACACATAATGAATAATATATAAATCGATGAAAAGGAGTAAAAATATGTACTATAAATGAGCATGTATAGATTTATATATATAGATATAAGTATAAAGACGCAATAGTAGTTGTAGTAGGATTATGAAAAACAGTAGCAATGAACGGAATAGCGGCAAGTCTAGCACAGGAGATCCTCCAAGTGCTCGGCCGAGGATAGGAGTGAGAGAAACAGACTTCGTAATTTAGACTTAAGAGAGGAAGGAAGAAATTTAAATATCAATGAGACGAAGAAATAGAAAGCTCTTTTAAGTCGGAACTGAGATCATTAAAAAGTTTAGCAGCACTATAGGACAATGTGCGTTTCCCAGAGTTGCTATGCGGGCATGGCACCTTTAAATTATAGAGAGAATCTCTTGTAAAAGGACCCAAAGGTCCACGCGAATCACGAAGAAATTGAAATCTATTCCTGAGACATTTAAGAGCATTCGGATTAAACATAGCCCTGTATAGATCTCTTTCGCTATGTGTAGCCCTGTGTAGCTGTGTACTGCCCTGTACAGCTTTGTACAGCCTTACATGCACAGCCGTGTATAGCCCTGCACAGCTGTGAACGGGCCCCGTGTAGCCCTGCTGGGTATAGCCCTGTATATCGCTTTGCATATCTCCGTATGGCAGTCAGATCGGTAGCCATGTGTAGCACTGTATAGTTGCCTTTAAGAAGCCGCATTTCTGCTTACGATGAAGGAACACACATCTTTAGTTACTTGAACTTTTCAAAATTTTCCGGGAGAGCATGCCCCGTATCCCCATTGGAAGAGGGCGTCATACTAGACGGCTTTGCTGTTCAAAAACTTTCTCAGTCGTTTCACCAAATGGAGTTAGATTTTCTGATGCTTAATACTTCAGATATCTGAAAGGGCGATTCTTCTTGATCCCATTCGCGCTTGAATAGAAAACACAACTGGAAATAATGGTCAATATATGCACCACAGATGTGGGGGGAAATGACAAGAGAAACAACTTCAGTGTGAGTAATTGGAATTTTATTTTGGATAAGTTACCCTTGATTTGTTTAGTCAAAATGCATAACATATCGCTGTCATCGAACAATCGCTGCATCGTAGTCATCAGTACTCGGCTAAATGCCTTCTTCTACGTCGTCATGAGTATTCTGATCCAGTCTCTCACATCCAAGGTTTCTCGCCGCAAGACAAATGCCGGCGGCTTCTCTCAGAAACTGTGATGGTCTCCCAGGGGTTTGGGGGAACAAGGGAACATGGCTACTTTGAACTGGGGAACAGGGGAGCAAAGGCAAAATAACTCAGGCAACAAGGGAACATATACCATTTTAGGGATCAAAGTGCTGGGAACAAGTTCGGTATTAATTTCGGGAACAAGGGAACACAAGCAAATTTTTAAAGGGAACAAGGGAACAAGGACGACCCCTGGGAGGACCTTAACTGTCCAAGGAAGAAAACGAGATTTGTGAGAAAGCTGGTATAAGTCGGTGTTTTTTTATCATACAGTCGCCTCCCGATAACTCAAACCCTCACTAAATCTGAGCAAAGCAGATTTTTTCCCGGATTTCTGTCACAAATTTACTCTAATTTTACCCTCGGTAACTCGAACCTCCCGCTAACTCGAAGCAATTTTGGTTTCCCTACAGGTCATTTTCAATATAATTTTACACTCTATAACTCGAACTTTGTTTGTCGAGACGCGACACGTCCAAAATCCTGAATCTGCTTTTGCGTCAATCCAGTTTATTTTGAGTCAGTTTCGCTCTTTTGACCCTTCAAGTTTAGCAGTAGACCCACGTTGTACTCATTGAAACCTGCAAAGTTCGAAGAACCAAGTCTTCCCTTACTGCTGTGCTTCATTGCATTCCCTGATTACTTTACATACTATTACATTCCCTGATTTACAGTTCAGAAATATTGTTCCGTTGTACTCAATTTTCCTAACTGAAATTGTTCAAGGTTCGAGTTAGGCCCGGGGAGTCGACTGCATTTACACAATGTAAGCAATAACTGAAAACTGAGGCCATTCCAAGATGGGCTGAGAAGTAATGAAAAGAAAAACGAGAAGAATGCTGAAAGCTATGGTCTTCATTCTCCAAACAACTAGCAATTTAAACTTTCGAATCGAGCACGGTACGTAGCTTTGTACTCGGCAAGGGTCTTCTGTTGCCAGTGTACAAACCTTCTGTTTTTCGGCCTGTTTGGCGTCACAATAAAGAAACTTATACCCTTCGTTAATTCGTCTCTAACTAGCTATCCCATTAAAAACATTGCTAGGCGAGTTTAATCATTTTAAAGTGAAATAGGATCTGGTTTACAGCTTAAGATAATTTTAAAGCTTCCCAGAGGTGTGCTTTGCCTTAAAAGCGAACGATTAAGTTACTAAAACGAGTAGCAATTACCTTACCACGTTGTTAAAAGGAAATGTTAGACGGGAATTTCATGTTAAATCTGGTCGAATGGACATGTCTCGACATTTTCGGGAAAAGAGCCCTTACTTTCCGTGTATGCCCACAACACGTTCTAAAAGAGACATTCTTAAATTCACTGGGCTTGAAATTTACCATCTGGATTGCCGAGCGTAATATATTCGAGAAGGTAGTCATTGTGTCTTCCGTATGGTATGCTTTTGTGAATGCGGATGTGCGTGTGCTACAAACGATTCAGTGACATGAGAACGATTGCCCCCGCGTATATAGAGTAAAGTAAGGTAAAACTTAATACCAGAGAAATGTCGATTTCCGACGTGATTGCGGCGCGCAAAGGATTGAAAAAGAAAAAAGAAAGAAAATACCCACAAAGGATCAACGAAAAGGATCGCAAAGTTTTCTGGTACTGAAACTGACTTCTTTCAAGGTTCCATCAGCGAACTTTAGCTCTTGTTTAGCTATTGTATTGTTAAGTCGAAAGGGAAGAAACGTTAGCTCCCAAATTCTTTTCAGCCTATAATTTAGTTAGAAAAACGGATCGAAAAATCATCTTCGGATTCAAATTAATGATTATCTTGGGACTGAAGAACTCGATTAAAAAGACTCGGATTTATTCCGTAGGAGAGTAAGCCGTTAACGGTAAATGGGCGCGCTTAACTCCGTCGCCATAATGGTGATAAGTTCATTTAAGTCTCGAGCATATATAGCCGGGCACAAGTGCTCTATTAATTCGGGAGACTAGAAGTCAAGTTCAACCAGAGCAAAGTAACTCACGTATGACGCCGAGTCCTGGAATCGAACGGCTAACCATGACAGATTAAGAACAACTCAACCTACTGTTCCATAACCATAAGGAAATACTTTTTTTTTTTTTGCTTGTTATGATTGGAAACGACAATGTTGTTTTTAAGAGTCCATATTTCCACTCTGATTAAAGAAAAACACATCTTGGCTAATTCAATTTTACAAAATTTTCTGGGGGTGCATGCCCCAGATCACCCTAGTAAGGTGGCGTCGCACTAGACGGCTATGCCGTTGAAAATCTTGCACCTTTTGGTAACAAATTCTAGTTCCACTCCCGTATGAACAGAAAACACAAGTCAATTTATGCACCACAGGTGTGGGTGGGGAGAAACCAAAAGAAAGGATAAAAGACAACTCAAGTGTGAGTCATTTAACTTTTATTTGAGAGACCTTAGTCTTGATTAAGCCTTGATTTGATTGGTCAAAATTCATAGCATATAGCCATGATAGCGAAAATACGTCATCGTAGTCATCAGTATCCATCTAAATGTGTTCTTCTAACGTCGTCATTAACATTCTCATCCAGTCTCTCGCATCCAAGCTTTCTTGCCACAACACAAACGCTTCGGGTCTCTCTAAAAAACTGTAGACAGGAGAAAAAGAAATCCGTGTGAAAGATGGTATTGCTCAGTGGTTTTTATTATACTTACACAATGTAAACAATACTCTTTAGATTGCTGGGCGAAATGAACTAATAGGAAGTCCATAACCTCAAGCGTTTGACTTGTGAGAACAAAAATAATTAGCAGACCTTTGCTTCCTTTACTGGAAGGTGCATGGATCTTCCCAGAGGCGCATGCCAACAGTCAGTCTTGATGATCAAAGTTGCAATGACAATACCAACAAGAAGGGTGCTGATAGCTAGGGTCTTCATTCTCAAAATAACTTTCAAATCGACCGCAGTACGTAACTCTGCACTCGGCAAAGGTCTTCTATTGACACTACACAAACCGTCTTGTTTTTATAGTCTCTTTGGCGTCACGATAATTCGTCTCTAATTAGGCATGCCCATTAACAACTGTCGTAGACGAGTTCAATCATTTTAAAGTGAGATGTAATCTGGTTTACAGCTTTAGATAGTTTTCCAATAGATCGTTTTCACAAGACGTCACGACGGCCATATTACTGTACCTAAACGAAGAAAAAGTGGCCATATTGGTGTACCCAAACAATCTTCAGGGAATTGAATTTCATTTTTCCGCAAATATTCCCTTTTGTTTCAGTAAATCAATATGGCCGCTGGTCACGTGAGTGAAAACTATCTATTGCATAAATGTGTCCTTTTGTCTAAAAAGCGAACGATTAAGTTACTAAAACTCGAAGCAATTAGCCATTGGAGCTTTCCCGTGTACCCCCTCAACACGTTTTAAAAAGGAAAACAGTCTTCGTGTTTCGATTGACCCTTACACATTTCAGTTTGGGTAGTATCTAAGAAGGCCGCTGTCTCCTTAATTAACCAAGAGAAAATATTGGCCACTTCGGATAACATCTCTTGGCTTCCTGTAGCTGGTCTAAGAAAATGGTATGAACAAAACAAAAAGAAAGCATGAAAGAAAGAACTGAACATAAAAGTAAACGTAACACGAACTCCAAAAGAAACAGGTTGTTGCTTGCAAACAGGTGTTACCAGTGCAGGTGTTTTGCGATAAAAGCCTTGTTTGTTTGTTTGTTTTTCAGTTTAGCATTTGTAGAAAAATAAAACCAGTTACTTTGATCCCATTTTTACGTTTGAGTTTGGAACAGAGTGGTAGTTTGCATAATTTTGACTAGAAGTATTTGTATGAAATCTTAAAAATACGATCGTTGTAGCCTGAGTCTGTTCTGTATACTTCATGAAAATAATGTGAGTATAAATGCCTTAAATTACATTTTCGCCGTCAGAATACTGTTTCCGTAGCGGAGTTACAGAGGTTGAAAGTCGGCTAAAATCTTATACTTTCACTGTAATTTTAGCCGTGTTTGCCCCCCAACCATTGTGAAGTCGTCGTCATCATCATCATCATCATCGTCATCATCCTGAAAAGTTTTATTTCTGCAATATGAACTATTCACAATAAAATTTGCTCAGAAAGGGTGGGATGAGAGTCACAACGCCGTTTTCTTTCGTGGGTAAACGGACGGGAAGAGGGTTTACAGGGAGCCGACGTAGCCAGGTCCAGTCCCTCAAGGATGCATCATAAAATTATTTGTTATTTCAAGATTCGCAAAAGTCAAATTTAAGAGGTCAAAAATGCTGAAAAACTGCATGAGCCTATGGATTTATTGCCTGGCTACGCCCCTGATTTTTAGATTGTAAAAAAAAAATGCTTCCCTTTTCTTACAGTACGAAACGCTTCTCCGGCATCGCGAAAAAAGTTCTATTACTAATTCTTTTAATAGAATTTCAATACGACCTTTTGCAGAGATACCAAATTTCCCCGTGCATTTATCCCTCCAGCTGTTTTGTTTTATTGTAACGACAAATGTGTGTGGGTCGAGA
>BLFK01000071.1:24214-50107 GCA_014634185.1 Astreopora myriophthalma | reverse complement strand
GGCACCACCCCCCCCCCCCCCCCCCCCCCACCCAATGCTCAAGCCTAGAAAGTTAGTATGAGTCGCTTCCCGAAAACTCAAACCCTCGGTAACTCGGACCAAAATCCACTCAACAGTGTTCTTTTGGTAATGGTTATATTTTCACAATCTCACATGTCAGGTTCTTTAGAACATCAGGCGAAAACTCAAAATTTGTTTTAAGGAAGCAATCGTGACCGGTTTCGATCATTTTTGATCAACCCAAATCTTATGTTGGGCCAAACTTACTGCTTCATTGAAAGATTTAAGCCTTGTCAACACTTCGCGTTGCGTACCAGTCATTACGAAGACTATTAACAAGCACGCCAATAATTTAGAGTCATCAGCACGATCATTAGACCAGGATCGCGGCTCTTTTCTCGATAAAACTAACATCATATTGCTTCCAGAGGTTCCAAAGTACCTTGAGGTTCTTCTCGGAATCAAAATTGATATTCAAGAAAGCAATGCTTTTTCGAGTTCCGAAAAAGTCGCGCGGATGTCATCCAGCTGAGAATAACACCATGTTTCTGCGGAATCACGGAGAAAAAAGGTAAAATGCGAGCAGCTTCAAGACTGTAAGCATCAATCCCTTACACAACTAGAAATTTTGAAAGCGAATAAGCCAGTGCTTAACATTTTTCGGTCTCGCAACCGTGAAAATAATTAATTCGTGGACATATTGTTAAAGGGCGTTGTTCGATTCCTCCCAGACGTCGCGTATCGTATTTATTCCATTAAACGCCGCCTTCCAATAAAAGCCGCAACTATACTCAAAAAGCGAGTGTATTTACTCTTGTTTCAGCAAGCCTAAAAATTTATTTTGTTCCTTGTTTATAAAAATATTTATCAGTGCATTCAAAATTCGGAAGAATGTAAAAACAAATACAATACCAAAAAAAAATGACATTTCAGACAAACACGGAAACATGTTTCTATTTTAAAAAAATTGAAAGTTTCACTTCCTATTTGAAATGAATGGGACTTTAAAATAAACGCCGCCCTCCATTAAACGCCGCACTCGAATCACGAAAAATTTAATAAACGCCGCGGCGTTTAATCGAATACATTCAGTAGACAATCAGATGGTCCTTCTAGTCTCCTGCTGTACAGCGGTTACTGTTCCTTTTCAGTCTCGCTCAATCATAAAATGCACTTACAAACAATTTACAATTGTCGCAATTTGGATTTGGTTTTACTGCGACACCCCTGCTGTAAAGTAATTCGTAGCAAAAGATGTGATGCATACACATTAATTCATCTACAATCAACTTTTAGGGTAACCCTTGATGTCACCTAACAAACCGGTGAGAGAGAGAGAAAACAGAGACACTCACCAGGTTTACTTGTAATTGTGGCGTTAGCTCTGTCAAGGCAAAATTCGTCACCAGCTTCAGGAAACTTTTTGCAAGCCATGGTGTCAGGCCAACTGAAACCAAATCTTGCTAAGAAAGGTTTACAGCCTCCGCTCACTCGGGAACAAAGTCCTCTGCAGGGACGTGGTGGGGAATCCGTATATGAGCAAGGAGGCGCGTAAAGGGAGCAAAGAAAAAAAGCCAAATCATCTGCACAGTTCATCTTCACCAGCGGGAAGAATTGGTGAACTTCACGTGCTGCTTCCTCTTGGGTTTGGTGGCCGAAAAAGTTTGGAAACGCCGTCTTGTTGTATGGCATGCTCTGACACAGTGGCATGGTAATGTTTTCACATTTTCCTGAAAATAGATAATTTGAGATTTTACAGTAATGTTCTTTATTACCAAAGAACAAAATACTGCATGGCCGTAGCCAGTATGAGGGAGACCGAGGCACTTGCCCATTTTTGTCGAATGATCCGTGATCAAAGTGTTGTGTTAAATAAAGTCCTAAATAAACACCCTAAATACCTAGAAAGAGAATTTAACAATGGACATTGCCTCAGTCATAATTTTTTTCTGGCTATTTCTGGCTACGGCCCTGTTCTGCCGGTCTGTCTCGCGATGGCGCTTGCGTAAGAAAAGCTCTTTCTCTTGCTGAACACGTTATGTGCAATTACTGATTAAATTTTATCTATTGCAGTCATTCTTGGTCATAAATTACCTTGCTGTGTATGCAGGTTGCGTTTTCCTCTGATTTGCCGCCAGAGGGTGATTCCTCGCTTAGTCAGGTTGGAAACCGGGCCTTTGTGATGTCTTATTGTATCCCCATCTGTTAAAAAAAACTCATTTAATATCGGTTTGGACCTTCTTTTGGTTAAAACATGCTTACTAGTTTATCTTTGTTTCGTTTTCTCTGGTTATTGGTAACTTAGGGATATACATGATATCTTTAAGCTAGAGGAAAGTTGTAAGGTAACAGTAGAACTACCTGACCGGAAATTTGCAGTGGGCGATTAGCCTTTTATGCTCTGTCTGGTCTTGATATGTTATGATACCTTACGTGTTCATCAGAAAAATATTTTCTGCTTAGCTTGCTGACCTTCGAGGTCAATTAAAATGAGACAAAAAAGTTATTCAAACTGGAAAGCTCGTCTTGTATTAATAATAATAATAATAATAATAATAATAATAATAACAATAATAATAACAGTAATAACAACAATAACAACATATTACAGAAAGTAAAAACGTACTTCAAGCTTCACAATAACAATAAAAGAAAGGTATGGAGGGCGCGAATCGAACCCGGACCTTACGCGAACCACCAGCATCGGCATCCATTAGACCAGTTGGTGCTAAATATTAAATTGCGAAAAGTTTAAACATGTTTTTTTCTACTATAAAAATAACAACAATAATAATAATAATAATAATAATAACAATACCAAACTTTATTTTTACTGCGAAGGTGACAAGTAACAGTTTGACACTGCTAAGGAAATCAAATCAAATAACTTTAATCGAGCAATGTGGGTTTTTGAGGAGAAGGGAAAAACGGAGTTGAGTACCCATTTGGCGTCATCCAGGATTCGTACGCGGACCAAATTGGTGCTCTCATGCACCGCTGCGCCATCACTTCCTCCGATGCCACTAGAGTGCTCCTTCTGCTCTTTTCCACTTGTATTTCCTTTTTGTTGTTTTTTGTTTGTTTGTTGTTGTTTTTTTCTAATGTAACGCGCATTCTCGAATAGGTAGTCTGATGTGGCTACCCAAGTCAGCTGTGAATGCCAGATCTTTGCTTTTAAAAGGTACATTACCATACAGAAGTAACAAGAAACGAACATGAACCGGCTTTACAGCAGTTACTAAAACTGTGAAAAAAGCCTAACGGGGTTACTTTCCAAAGAAACTGGGGTTCTGCGTCAGTGAGTACGTGGAAATTTGGTGATTTTTATCAAACGAGTTGATAAAGGTAAGTTAACCAAATCTGCCTATGGTGGTTACTTTACCTTTATCAACTCGCTTCATACAATACAACCGAATTTCCATATGAAAGAAAATTTTCCACAACGAGGTTCTTTAAAAACTCCGAAATTGAAACCACGTACGTATGAAAATGCTGTGGTGTGACACTGGATAGAACTTTTCTCAGATATCGTAAATATCCAAAATTTCTTTAAATATAAATAGAAATTTAGGCTTCTAGAGACTCAACGTCTGCAAGAATACCTTTAAGGCTTGTAATCTCTTTCTGCATCAAAACTACTCCAGCAATCAACACCATAAGAACCAACGTCAGCAAAATAAAGGCAGTTATCCTTAAAATCCGTCTTATTGCAGACCTGGCCTTGGTCGGCTCCTTCGAGAATTGAGTTGCGGGAGATGAAGACATTTGCACTTGCTCTTTGCTGTCGTTGAGTCGGGAACTGTGAATTGTGGTTCACTGACCGGCTTTATATATAGTATGGTCACTGTCCCTCTCACTCGGTAATTTGTTCTCCAATTACAGGTCCCATTACACCCTGATATCACTAAAGAAGATAATGCCACGAAACGTCAGGGGCAAGATTGAGCATGGAAGACACTTAATACCTCAGTCTATGCTCGCCCAGTCTTGTCGCCTGTATGTATTCTTGACTCTCGCATGACGTCATAAACAACTAAAATTAAGGCATTGCTGAAAGACAGAACCCTGTTATTTGATAAGTTTAATATACATACATATATATATATTGTTTGTTTTGTTTTTTTTTCTTCAAGCGAAATTCTTTGCATGTTGCTGTGGTGTGAACGTCGGGACAAACACAATCCGTGACGTTACAGAATCTACATTTGACACCGTGTCATTCCCAAGAGTTCAGTAAAGCGGAAAATCCTTATTTGTTATTCAAGGTCAGGGGCACCCAACGAGCAAATTGAGCAAAAAAACCTTTGAGGGATATTTCTAGCTTCCTTGTAATGTTGTGAAGACTGTTAAAGAGATGTTTTTATCAGCTAGGAAATTTTGATCTATTCGGAATTGAAGTGCCCGAAATTTCAGGGAATGAAATCTTCATTTCAGAAATAGCTACAATACTCGTCACAAATCGTTGAAACAGACACCGTTTCTCTCGAATTTTCTGGAAAAATCCTGAGATTTCTACTTCACAGTGTGTTCCCCACTGAAATGTCAGTTTCCCCTTCCCCAATGTTGAGCCACGCGTGTTTAAAGCAATGAGACCAGTGTGATACGCAAATCAACATTGGGGAAGGGGAAACAGACACAAGTGTTTCAAGATTTTTGACGAGTATTGTAGCTGAACGTTACTTTTGAAGAACTTCTCAGCGAACTACTTGCTTAGCAGAAAATGACCTTTTGGTGAAAGGTGACCTTTTTAACAGTGAAAAATTGCAAAAATATCCCTTCCGAAAATATGAGGAAGTATTTTCCCCTGGCTGCGAATCTTTTAGGTGATGTTTTAGTTCATAGATTTTGGGCAATGCACAATCCGAAATTCTTAGAACGGGTAGACTCTCCCGAACAGATATTTCACCGAAGTTTCTTGTTGTGTGCCCCTCCGTTGTTGAGTGTCACCGAGGAAGGTCCAATTTTTTTTCCTTACTTTCCATTTCTGTCCACATATAAAGGATGTCTCGAATAACGTCGTCATCATAAACAAAATCGTATTGCAAAATTTGGGATTGTAGTGTCCGGAAGTTAGACATAGCTCGGGCAAATAAATGTTTATTTCATCTTTATTACTTTCTTTGCTGTTCTGCAATGTAAGCAGTTTTCTGTGGAGATGTTCGTGTACGTCATTTATCAGTTGACAGACAGGCAGAAGGGTTCAAGATATGGATACATATCAACCCTGTTTATATTACAGACCTTTACAGCTAAAGAAAACACTCTGGTGGCTTTTCCGTTTCTAATTGTTGCCTTGATGTTGCATGAATGCCGGTTACCCTCAGATGTGACTGCAAGATGAAAACAAAAGAATCCGTTTTATTCCACCTGCCAAATGATGATATATGCTGAAACCCTATCTGTTGCTTTCACATTTTCTCTTTGTGATGGACTTGTTTAAATTTATTTGAAGGCAGGTCACTCCGTGACAGCGTATGGAGACCATTCATGGCAAGGGAATTTGTCTACACCGTGAAAACACTGAGGAATAAACCAAACCACCGCACAAAATTTCCTTTTCAGCCACGTTTTATTCCAGTTAAATCACTACAGCTTCAAATTTATGGCTCCCGTTTTCAAGCAGTGAACATTAACATGTATTACTTGCTCTGCCAGCCTCCACCACTACATGTGCTTCAAAGATGGCTTTTATAGCTTATACATCCAAACAAACTAACATGAAACAACAGCAACAAAAAAAGCACTTGAACAATTTAGAGAATGTAACATAATCGGTCTCGGCCTCTTCCAACTTTGACACTGCTCCTTGTATAATTATGTTTGAAAGCGACGCAAGGACATTTCTACTGCAGGTTCAAAAAATCCACCAGACTCAGAAAAAGCAAACCTTACCGATCACACATGTTTAATCGCAAACTTCGCAGGTCTCAGCACAAAAGCGGATGTGTCGTACAGAATGATTTACTGCAGAAGTTAAGGATGTCTCAGCATGGATCTAGATAATCAAAAACATATAAAAGATTTGTTTCGTTAAGTAAACAGTGGCAATGCACAGAAAGCACACCCGTCCAGCTATAATAACCATTTATACTTACGACAGTCCACATTACATAATATCGGACAATTGTATAATGTTGGGTCTGGGAAGGCTTTGCACTCACTACGTGGTGCCAACTGAATGCAATTATCTCCCTTGAAAGGAAGTATGCAAAAATGCCAACGATATAGTTGCTTGGATTGCCACGAATGCTGTGGACAATTATTCAACCCAGGGCTGTAGAAATAAGGTATTGTCACAGCATTCTCATTATTTACTTATGACGGTGAGGATCTCGTTGACGATGATGATAACGACGGTTATAACGATGATAGAAACACGATAAGGTGAAGTAAAAGCTTCAACTATGGTGGCTGGAGGAGCATCTGAGATTTGCAGTGCTGTGTGCCTTTAACTGTTGCCATCAGGCAGTAAATAGTGATTGGATTAGGTGGAACATGTTATTGTTAAATTAGGAAAACCAAAACAAAAGCAAAGCAATGGTGGCTTCCTAAAATGTTAAAATCATTAAAGAGTGGAAGTGAATCCGAAGGTAGTGTACGAGTTGCTTTCTACTAAAAACGCTCTCGTTTTCTATGAGTCAAATATCCAACTCGGCGCTAAGAGCCTCCTTGACTTAATATTGACTCACAGAAAACTCAAACTCGTAGTCTAATTGTTAAATATATATACATCTATATACGTATATTGGATATATCCTGTCGAGTGCAGGTACTGCAGTTAGACGTTTGTTTCCGACCAATTAGATTAGAGAGAGTAAAGTGTATAATAAAATGTACTTATTCCTTTTTCACAACTTTATAACATGATTTTGATGAATTTTTTGATGATTCTGTCCTTCAAGTGACTAAATTAAAGTGGCTTACCTCATAGTGGCAGAATGTATGTTTCAATTAGAAATTTGTACAGACTGACTTGAACATTTTATATGCAGAAATTGCGAGTATTCTCCATGCAGGTCATAACGCAACCATACTGCATCTCGTCAAGTTTGAAACGAAATGTGATGAATGACTATCCCGAAAAAAAGCCCCTTTTTTATCCAATGCGAGCAGTCAGCTTGTTAGACACCATACCGGCACCTGTTAAGAACAAAAAGTAGTAAAATTAATGAACTCAAAAATGATTAAACAAAATTAAGAGGAAGCAGAAAAGTGATGAAAATAAGGCAAAGCTAACGGAAAGATGGGTTGCTTAATGGTTGTATGGATAGATGAGTGAGCTCTTACAATTAGACTTCGGTGTGCTACAGTTGAATCGAAAATTTATTTAGCTCCCATTACTGCCACCCTATTGCCAAATACTGTTCTAATACTTTCTTTTTAAGATATGCAGGGCTTAGGTGGCAACTGTCTTGATGAGGATGTGAGGATTTCGTAGAGGTCTCTCTTCTCATTTATTTCTCGCCGTGAGAGACCTCTGCTGGGAAACTTTCTGACGCCTATTTGGGTGTGTGTGTGTGTGTGTGTTTGTGGGCGCTCTATACTAACAATCGATAACGACCTTCAGATTGGATTACGAGTACGAGAACGAGCACGAGTTTTTCCTTACTGAGCACGCGCATTAGGTTTGGAGGTCGAAATTTTTCCAAGTGCTCAGAACGGAAAACTCGTACTCGTACTCGTACTCCAATCTAATAAGAACTCACATATTCGATTCCGCACAGCAACACCAGCATGAAAATTGCACTTGAGAAAGACATAGCTGCAACGACAACGCACTATTGAATTTTCGAACTGTATCTTCGCATTTATCACTTTCTGATGTCAATACTGTGAAAAATGAGGCAGAATGTGTCTGGACAAGTCACTGAAATAATTTAATGGCGGCCGAATTTTTCTGTACTACAAGCAGGTACCTTATAAAGTATAGCGTTCTTAATAACAGATCCCGATAAACACCAGCTGGAACACTACCCACAAGGTACAAAACTGAAAGCCAAAGGCAGTGATTGAAAAGAGCGATTTATATGAAACTACAGTAAGCTTTACTCTGCCTGGTAATTACTATGTAATAGCATGGAATAATATTTGCTGCTCCTTCTTGCGGGGATTTATCGCCATAAATCAATTTAACTTTAATTTCTGCAGTTCGTAGCTCCCTCTATGAAAGCGAGCTTGTAGTGAATGCACCATAAAGAGAAACTAGAAGAATGCTGGTCGAAAAGCCTGGTACACTTTGCAGATCACTTTCATGGTTAAAAAAAAATTTCTCCCTTAACCAAAAGTACCCAGAGAAGACCATAAGGCCGTTTTCACCTCATTCTTGCTTGTCTTAAAAACAAAGTATTTGAACAGTATGTAACAATAGGGTGGCAGTAATGAGAGGCATATAACTTTTCGATTCAACTATAGCACACCGAAATCTAATTTTAAAAGCTGACTCATCTATCCATCCAACCCATTGAGCAATCCATCTTTCCGTTTCTCGGTCAGTTAGCTTTGTCTATCCATCACTGGACTTCAAGACAGTTTATTTCCCGCTTGGGTCACGTGACCTCATTTCACTTTTTTTTAAAAATTCACTTTTATTTTTATTCTTATCAGTTAGTTGCAGTCATTGTTCACTCAGGTTGGTTCGACAGGTTTTGCTCTCACCCCCACCCCCCCCCCCTCACCCTCTTTCAAGGGGGCAGAGCGGTTTTTCTTGATGTTGGGTCCCTCTTTGTGACAGACAGTTGGTTGCAGTCTCCTTTTTTTGGTTGTTGTTTTTATGTCAGGAGGGAAAATTTTTCTCCTTCCTCTTTTATTTAATTATTTTTGAATTAATTAATTAATTTTGATAATTTTTGTTTAACAGGTGTCTAACTTGTTGACTGGTCGCGCTGGATCACATTTCATCACATTTCGTTTCAAACTTGACGAGATGCAGTGTAGTAGCGTTATTATACACTTTACTACCTCTAATCTAATTGGTCGAGAGCATACGTCTAATTGACATATATATGTATTGGACACATGCTTGTCGAGTCAGTATGTATATATATTTAACAATTAGACTTTCGCCTTTTGACTTTGGCCATTTGACTCATAGAATACGAGAACGAGATTAGGATTAAGAACCCGCCATTGCTTTGTTTTTGTTTTGGTCTTCACAATTAATTATATTTAAATTTATTTAAATTAATTATATTTAAATTTAAAATTTTAATAATTATTTTACCTAGTTCTTAACTATATTCTTAAATTGTAGTTCATTGGCCTATACTTACTATTATTATTATTTATTATTTATTTCTGTTGATTTCCTATTTATTCACATGTATATACTTTAGTTTTAAATAGTAGATAGGCAGGTCCACATCAGGACTTCAGTCTTGCGTATTCTGTAACCTGCGTTATCAAATAAACTATGTATGTATGTATGTATGTATGTACAATTTAACGATAACCTGTTCCACCTAATCGAATAGATGTTTACTCCCTGATGGCAACAGTTTAAGGCACACAGCTAATCTCAGATGCACCTCCAGCCACCATAGTCATCGTCATTGTCATCGTCATACGTAAATCATGATAATGCTGTGATAACAGCTTATTTCTACAGCCCTCGGCTGAATAATTGTCCACAGCGGCTCGTCACAATTCAAGCAACGGTTTTTGCAAACGTCTTTTCTAGCGAAATGCTATGATAAGAGAGATGATTGCATTGTCTTGGCACTACGCAATGAGTGCACTTCCTACCCAGACCCAACATTATATATTTTTCCTATCTCCTGTCGCGTGGACTGTTGTAAGTATAAAATTGTGAAAACTAAGTAGGACACCGACAGCGTACCCAGTGTAATCAAACCTAAGTGTTATCCACAGAATCTCAAGTTAGAACCACTTCAGTCGCATAAGCCGAAAGTAAGCTTCTCTTTGTTCACTGCTTTTTTTTTTACCATTATTGTTTCTATTGTATATTAATGCATTCACGTGTACCAAAAAAAATTGATTTCTTCCTATTCGCTGACGACAATTTTTTTTATTTGCAGCTAAAAATTTAAAATTTCTAGAAACTAACCCTAACCCGAGGTTAGGTTAGGGTTAGGGTTAGGGTTAGGTTATAAGTTGCGATCGCAAGTTATAAGTCGCGATCGCAAGTTATGCCATCGCAAGTTAGTAACTTGCGACGAGAAAATCAATGTGTCCCTTATGAGCCACCGTACTATCACTATATATGGTTACACAGTGCTATGAATCGCCACACAGTCCTACACGTGGCCAGGAGATGGGCTCCTGACATGGCTATACTGGCGGGGCTAAATTTTCGGCAAGATAGATTACTGTCAATCAACACTCTAATTGACAATTGCTTAAATTGCTCAGAAAGTGTGAGGATCACTTCTTCAATGCAACACTCCGATACTTAACGAAATTTTTACATTCAAGTTCCTTCATCATTTTAAGCTCGTGGTCAAACACTTTGAGGTTTATATCAAATCCAGCCTGTCTTTCGTTGATAAGGGTGAAATGGCACATATTAAATAGATTTCTCGGTATTTAGAGTTAATTCATTCGCTAATAACCAACAGCAGACATTTTCGAATTCTCTATTGAAAGCAGGGTTAACTTATAACTTATAACTTGCGACGAGAAAATCGATGTGTCCCTTATGAGCCACCGTATGATAGAGTGGCACCGTATAGTATTGTATAGTGTTTTATAGCGCACTATGGCCATGTTTATTGACGAATAGAACTGTATAGACACACAAACACACATATATATAGGAAGTCTGTGTTTCGATTATTCCGTGTTACAGTGCTCGATACATAAGAGTAGAGCGGTACAATTTTGTTTTTGTATAATTTAATATAGACAAGAAAAACGTGCCCGGTAAAGGAAGCTTTACCAGCACTTACGTTACAATGTTACGTAGATTGCTATTAATTGATTGGACATATATTTCTAGGTATTACAGTGCACAAGGTATAGATAGTACATATTTGTGGACGCTAATTGCTACTAATTGATTGGACATGTATTCGTAGGTGTTACAAGCTACAGGTAGATATGGTACAAAATACTTATTTGTGGACACGAAAGACGCAAAAAGCAGGGCGCAAGGCTCTGCCCTAACAATAGGTGTGCGATGAGTGAGAGGAAGGGCTGGGCCGGGGGGCGGGGGAGTCACCGGGAAAGCTATGCCCGCCCGTGGCTGCCCCGCGCCCCGGGTCAGCGGGAGTAGTTGAGAGTTAACTAGTGGGGCGCAGAGGGGCGAGGAGGACACCGGGAACCTGCGCCCGGCCGTGGCCTCCCCGCGCCTCCTCACCCTGTATACTCATATAAGAACGCTTAAGGTGTCGTTTTCAATGCGACAAAGGAGGCCCCGATGACCCCACGACAGGAGAAAATTCCTGCTGTCCATGAAGTGGTAGGCCGCCCGAATGCGCTCCCGCACTCGGGCTTTAATCCGATTAATGACACTGGGGGCAGTGGTGCCCTGCCCCTCGAAGGTGCGGAGGTTACGCGCTGCCCACAGTTCATTCAGAGTAATGTTTATGAGGACCTTCGAGAGGGCATTAGCCCTAGCAGACCGCGAGCCGTCCGGCAGACCTTGCTTCAGTAAAACGAGAGCTGGGGAGCAAACTAAAGGGAAACTATACAGAGGGTTAAGGATTTGAAAGATCCCCCGCCCACACCTGGGGTACCACTGTACTCTCACAGAAGACGTGAGAGAAGGTCTCGGGTTCGCCACACGCAGCACAGCGCTCGCCACACGCAGCACAGCGCTCGCCCACGCCGATGTTGGGGTAAGCGCGGGTTTTAACGACGCCATGAGCGAGGCGCTAGGCGATGTCAGACCCCCAGTTTGTACTCAGGCCGCCGTAAATCCCCGTCCAAATGGATGGCCAGGGGAGGCACGTAGCGAACCGGCGATCCCAGGCAGCTGTGCAAGGCAGACACCCGGGAGGGGGCTTAACGAGTTTCCCGTAGAAGGTTTTGACCTGGTAATCTGGCAGCAGCGTTAGATCCTAGTTCAAGCGGTCAAGCCGTGAGGAGGTGCCGGAAATGCATGGGCGAGTCAGCGCCCATGTATTTCGCCACGGAGTTTGACCGAAGGAAGGCCCAGCTCGGAGTCCAACGACTAAGGGCTAGACCTATCCAATACTGTTCCGGCCTTTTGGGCCTCATCAGTGCAGTGCTGATGCTAGGATGGCGGTAAGGCCATATAGCCACCCCAAATGATCCCACGCTTGTGGTATCATCTAAGTCATGCCAGGGTGCTCAAACTAGTAAAACTAGTGAGCGATGCGCAGTGCATTAGCAATGACTCATCCTGGAAGAGTGCTCAAATTGGACATAAAGGCAAAGCTTTGTAATGCCAAAGAGCAATATCTAACTGCAGACAGTACTGTTTCGGCCTTCTGGGCCTCGTCAGTGCGGTGCTGATGCTAGGATGGAGGTAAGGCCATATAGCCACCCCAAATGATCCCACGCTTGTGGTATCATCTAAGTCGTGCTAGAGTGCTCAAACTTGTAAAACTAGTTAGCGATGCGCAGTGCATGACTCATCCTAAAAGAGTGCTCAATTTGGACATAAAGGCAAAGCTTTGTAATGCCAAAGAGCAATATCTAACTGCAGACAGTACTTTTTTTTTTACGTAGTCTATTAACCACTTATTTATTTTTATGAAAAGGTTTTACACAGTTTTCTGGTCAATCCGGGTGTTACAATATGGTCAGTCCGGGTTTAACAAAAGTATATAAGGGACAAACCCATGTTACATCTGAAGTTGATCCATTAGTTTACAAGTGTCAAATCCTCGTAAAGAGTTCGTGGTTTCAGGGCATCAATGCTCCGGAAATGGCTAGTTAATATAGAGTCACGTCGAAAAGTTAGCCTGGGTCACTCTGCGGTGCGACGATTTCAAATTCCCATCGTCAGGGGTGAAAAAGACTATCGCTCGACTCGGTCCAAGGGGAAAATAGGGCACCCGCCCGAAGCCAACCTGGCACGAAGGGAATAAATAGGCTGCCAAAGGAATAATAAATCAGGGGAAAATAAAAGGTTCATTTAGCCTAGAAAGCCCTCGTGGGAACTGTCAGACGCCAAAGCGTGTTCGACAGCCCCATAAGATCATGAAAAAGTGCCCGGGTGCAATGACACTTGATCTTAGCCAAAAGGCCGAGTATCGTTTCCGCCTTTTGGGCCTCATCAGTGCAGTGCTGATGCTAGGATGGAGGTAAGGCCATATAGCCACCCCAAATGATCCCACGCTTGTGGTATCATCTAAGTCATGCTAGAGTGCTCAAACTAGTAAAACTAGTGAGCGATGCGCAGTGCATTAGCAATGACTCATCCTAGAAGAGTGCTCAATTTGGACATAAAGGCAAAGCTTTGTAATGCCAAATAGCAATATCTAACTGCAGACAGTACTTCTTTTTTTTGTTACGTAGTCTATTAACCACTTATTTATTTTTATGAAAAGGTTTTACAAAGTTTTCTGGTCATTCCGGGTGTTACAATATGGTCAGTCCGGGTTTAACAAAAGTATATAAGGGACAAATCCATGTTACATCTGAAGATGATCTATCCATCCATCCATCCATCCATCCATCCATCCATCCATCCATCCATCCATCTATCTATCTATCTATCTATCTATCTATATATATATACGGTAATGCATAGCAGTGTACAGACCTCTTCAGCCTTGTATATTGGTTATATTCGGTATTATCAAGAGTAGTATTATACATTGGATACAGTACTACCTATGAACAGTTACCGTTCTCATATGTTTAACACATTTTAGCTGCTTCAATTTTTCAAAACTTTCTGGGAGAACATGTCCCAGATCGCCATTGGAGGGTGGCGTCATACTAGACGGCTGTGCTGTTCAAAATCTTTCCTCGTCTCATCAAATGCAGTTACATTTTCTAATGCTTAATACTTCAGACATCTGACAGGGCGATTCTTCTCAATCCCATTCGCGCTTGAATAGAAAACAGAACTGGAACTAATGGAGTCAATATATGCACCATAGATGTGGGCTAAATGACCAGAAACAACTACTTCTGGACAAGTTACCCTTGATTAGTTTCGTCAAAATGCATGACATATGGCTATGATCGAGCAATTACGTCATCGTAGTCATCAGTGCTCAGCTAAATGTCTTCTTCTACGTCGTCATGAACATACTGATCCAGTCTCTCGCATCCAAGGTTTGTCGCCGCAAGACAAATGTCAGCGGCTTCTCTCAGAAACTGTGATGGTCTCCCAGCGGTAGGGGGAACAAGCGAACATGGCTAATTTGAACTGGGGAACAGGGGAGCAAAGACAAAATATCTCAGGGAGCAAGGGAACATAGCCCATTTTAGGGATCAAAAACCTGGCACGAGTTCGGTATTAATTTCGGGAACAAGGGAACACAGCAGATTTTAAAGGGAACAAGGGAACAAGAACCACTCCTGGGAGGACTTTTTAAAACTGTCCAAGGGAGAAAACGAGATTTGTGAGAAAGCTGATATAAGTCGGTGTTTTTTTATCATACAGCCGCCTCCCGATAACTCAAACCCTCGCTAAATCGAACCAAAATCGATTTTTCCCTGGATTTCTGTCACAAATTTACTCTAATTTTACCCTCGGTAACTCGGACCTCCCGCTAACTGGAAGCAATTTTGGTTTGCCTTCTGGTCGTTTTCAATATTAACTCGAACCTTGTTTGTCGAGACGCAACACGTCCAAAATCCAGAATCTATTTTTGCGTCAATTCAGTTTATTTTGAGTCAGATTCGCTCTTTTGACCCTTCAAGTCTAGTAGTAGTCCCACGTTGTACTCCTCGAAAACCTGCAAAGTTCGAAGTACCAAGTCTTCCACTACTGCTGTCCTTTATTTTGTTTCAATTTACGTTACATTCCCTGATTTACAGTTCAGAAATATTGTTCCGTTTTACTCAACTTTCCTAACTTAAATTTGGTTACAATGTATCAACAATATGAATAGAACTAAAAAACACCGTTTTCCCCTTATTCCCGGTAAATCGAACCTTTTTCTATCTCCCTTCAAGGTTCGAGTTAGGCCCGGGAAGTCGACTGCATTTACACAATGTGAACAATAACTGAAAACTGAGGCCATTCCAAGATGCGCTGAAGAGTAATGAAAAGAAAAACAAGAAGAATGCTGATAGCTATGGTCTTCATTCTCCAAATAACTAGCGATTTAAACTTTCGAATCGAGCACGGTACGTAGCTTTGTACTCGGCAAGGGTCTTCTGTTGCCAGTGTACAAACCTTCCTGTTTTAATGACCTGTTTGGCGTCACAATAAAGACACTTATGCCCTTCGTTAATTCGTCTCTAACTAGCCATCCCATTAAAAACATTGCTAGGAGAGTTTGATCATTTTAAAGTGAAATAGGATCTGGTTTACAGCTTAAGATAATTTTCCAGTAGCCCAGAGGTGTGGGCTACTGGAACAATTAAGTTACTAAAGTTACGATTAAGTTACTAAAACGAGTAGCAAATACCACACGTGGTTAAAAGGACATATTAGACTGGAATTTTATGTTAAATCTAGTCGAATGGACATGTCTCGACACTTTCGGGAAAAGAGCCCTTATTTTCCGTGTATGCCCACAACACGTTCTAAAAGAGACATTCTTAAATTCAATGGGCTTGAAATTTACCATCTGGATTGCCGAGCGTATATATATTCAAGAAGGTAGTCATTGTGTCTTCCGTATGGTATGCTTTTGTGAATGCGGATGTGCGTGTGCTACAAAAGATTCAGTGACATGAGAACGATTGCCCCCGCGTATATAGAGTAAAGTAAGGTAAGACTTGATACCAGAAAAATTTCGATTTCCGACGGGGATGCGGCGCGCAAAGGATTGAAAAAAAAATTCCCACAAAGGGTCAACGAAAAGAATCGCAAAGTTTTCTGGTACTGAAACTGACTTCTTTCAAGGTTCCATCAGCGAACTTTAGCTCTTGTAGCCGGTATTATTAAGGCGAAAGGGAAGAAATGTCAGCTTCTAAATTGTTTTCAGCCTATAATTTAGTTAGAAAAACGGATCGAAAAATCATTTTCGGATTCAAATTAATGATTATCTTGGGACTGAAGAACTCGAACAAAAAAACTCTAATTTATTTCCTAGGAGAGTAAGCCGTTAACGGTCAATGGGCGCGCTTAACTCCATCGCCATGATGGTGATAAGTTCATTACAGTCTCGAGCATATATAGCCGAGCACAAGTGTCTATTAATTGTGAAGACTAGAAATCAAGTTCAACCAGAGCAGAGTAACTCACGTATGACGCCGAGTCCTGGAATCGAACGGCTAACCATGATGGATTAAGAACAACTCAACCTACGGTTTAAACCTTCCATGACCATAAAGATTTTTTTTTTTGACTTGTTATGATTGGAAACGACCATGTTATTTTTAAGAGTCCACATTTCCACTCTGATTAACGAAAAACACGTCTTAGCTAATTCAATTTTTTTTTCTGGGGGTGCATGCTCCAGATCCCCCTAGGAAGGTGGTGTCACACTAGACGACTATGTCGTTGAAAATCTTGCACCTTTTGGTAACAAATCAACTTGAAAGCACTGTTCAATGCACTTCTTTATTTATATCTTGGAATCTCGAATTATAATTGACCAGACTGGCACGCGGATAGCTACAAAGTTAGTCGAAGCAGTCTGTGCTAATCTGTCATTTAGGATTGCTGCAAATAGGAACATTTAAATAAAGTTGGGGACAAATATAAGACAAATAGATGAATAAATAAACAGCTTAAAAAACAATGCAAGAAAACGTTGGAAAAAGGAAGAAAAGGAAAGTCTTAATTAGTTTAAGAGTCCGTATTACGATATTTGAAAATCTTTGAACCTATTTCCTCTATGCCAATTTTCGTTACTTGAATTGTCTATAACTATACCATAATTTTCCTGTTGAGTACTTGTTTTGGTAGTTCTGTTTCTTCGTCTTATCAAATGAAGTTCGATTTTCTGATCCTATATACTTCAGAATCGGACATGGCGATTTTTAAGCATTATGCTTGCATTTTCCCCTCTTCCTAATTCCACTCGTGTATGAATAGAAAACACAAGTCAATTTATGCACCACAGGTGTGGGTGGGGTGAAACCAAAAGAAACGATAAAAGACAACTTGTGTGAGTAATTTAACTTTTATTTGAGAGACGTTCACCTTGATTAAGCCTTGATTTGTGTGGTCAAAATGCATAGCATATAGCTATGATCGCGGAACTACGTCATCGCAGTCAACGGTATCCATCTAAATGTGTTTTACGTCGTCATTAACATTCTGATCAAGTCTCTCGCATCCAAGCTTTCTCGCCGCAACACAAACGCTCCGGGTCTCTCTAAAAATCTGTAGACAGGAGAAAACGAAATCTATGTAAAAGATAGTATTGCTCAGTGGTTTTTATTACACTTAGACAATGTAAAACAATACTGTTTAGATTGCTGGGCGAAATGAACTAATAGAGAAGTCCATAACCTCAAGCGTTTGACTTGTGAGAACAAAAATGATTAACAGACCTTTGCTTCCTTTGCTGGAAGGTGCATGGATCTTCCTTTTGTCTTCGGTGGCCAACTCACATGCCAGCAGTCAGTCTCAATGATCAAAGTTGCAATGACGATACCAACGAGAAGGGTGCTGATACCTATGGTCTTCATTCTCAAAATAACTTACAAATAGACCGCAGTACGTAACTCTGCACTCAGCAAAGGTCTTCTATTGACAGTACACAAACGTCCTTGTTTATATAGTCTCTTTGGCGTCACGATAATTCGTTTTCTAATTAGGCATGCCCATTAACAACTGTCGTAGACGAGTTCAATCATTTTAAAGTTAGATGTAATCTGGTTTACATCTTTAGATAGTTTTCCAATAGATCGTTTTCACAAGACGTCACGACGGCCATATTACTGTACCTAAACGAAGAAAAAGTGGTCATATTGGTGTACCCAAACAATCTTCGATGATGTTAATTTCATTTTACGCAAATATTTCCTTTTGTTTCAGTAAATCAATATGGCCGCTGGTCACGTGAGTGAAAACTATCTATAGCATAAATGTGTCCTTTTGTCTAAAAAGCGAACGATTAAGTTACTAAATTTGCCCATGCGAGCTTAATAGAGAATGTTTGACGAGAAACTGAATTCGCTTTAAGTGATTAAGTGAGGTCGAAAAAACTCGCCTCGGCGCTTTTCGTAAGAAAAATTCATCTTTCCCGTATATGCCCTCAACACGTTTTAAAAAAGAAAACACTCCTTGGGTTTCAGTTACCGTCATTGCCAACTACGATTTGACCCTTACACATTTCAGTTAGGGCAGTATCTAAGATGGCCGCTGTCTCCTTAATTAACCAAGAGAAAATATTGGCCAGTTCGGATAACACCTCTTGGCTTCCTGCATGTAGCTGGTCTAAGAAAATGGTACTAACAAAACAAAAAGAGAGTATGAAAGAGGAACTGAACACGGAAATAAACATAACACGAACTAAAAAACAAACAAGTTGTTGCTTGCAAACAGGTGTTAACAGTGCAGGTGTTTCGCGATAAAAGCCTTGTAAGTCTGTTTGTTCGTTTTTCAGTATAGCATTTGTAGAAAGTTAAAAAAGCAATTACTTTGATCTCATTTCTACGCTTGAGTTTAGAACGGAGTGGTAATTTGCATAATTCTGATTAGAAGTATATTTATGAAATCTTAAAAATACGTTTACGGTCGTTGTAGCCTGAATCTGTTCTTTATACTTCATGAAAATAATGTCAGTATAAATGCCTTACATTTACGCTGTCAGAATACTGTTTCCGTAGCGCAGTTACAGAGGTTAAAGTCGGCTAAAATCTTATACATTCACTATAATTTTAGCTGAATTTGCCCCCCAACCATTATGAAGTCATCATCATCATCATCATCATCATCATCGGTGAATTGTTCTATTTCTGCAATATGAAGTATGGGATGGGATGAGAGTCACAATGCTAGTTTCTTTCGTGGGAAAACGCACGGGAAGAGGGTTTACAGGGAGCCGACGTAGCCAGGTCCGGTCCCTCAAGGATGCATCATGAAATAATTTGTTATTTCAACATTTGCAAAAGTCACATCAAAAAGGTCAAAAGGGCTTAAAAACTTGTAAGCCAGGGCCTAGGTATTTGCCTGGCTACGCCCCTGGTTTTTAGAGTGTAAAAAATGTTTCCTCTCTTTTACAGTACGAAACACTTCTCCGGCTTCTCTAAAAAAGTTCTTTTATTGCAGAGATATCAAATTTCCCCATGCATTCATCCCTCCAGCTGTTTTGTTTTATTTTAACGAGAAATGTGTGTGAGTCGAGATTATCAAGCCCCCCCCCCCCCACCCCAATGCTTAAGCCTATCCTATAAGAGTTGATTAGGTGCAGCTTCTCGAAACTCTTCCCAAGTGAGAGTCGTGCGTTGGATGAACGCAAGTGTAAAAATTAACTTTTCCTCAGAAAAGTGAGCGCATGGGAGTTCATCGACACGAGGAATCACGTTTGATATAGCTAAGAGCTTACGAGCGGTCCTATGTGTGATATGGGAACACTCAGAGAACAAGAGAGGATAATTAGGTAAGAGAACGTATCGCCCATACATGACCCTAATGATTACCAGGTGCCATAGGGATACTATTCTTTCACGTCATCCTCTCTTTCAGAGAATAGGTTTTCGATCGTCCACTAATTGTCAAGAACTGTCACAGCTGTACTTGATGCATTTTTCCAGACGCAATTACTTGATTAAAAGTAAAACCGCATTCGATATATGTCGGTTTTGTATCCACCCCACTCAAGGCTACTACACACTACTCTCAATTTGATGGAAATAAAGTCGCAATAGATCGTCCCACAAAATAATTTCTTTGCTCGGTTTTGCTATTTTCAACCAAAAAGGTCGAAACTTCGCCACTCGTGAGAAGTGAGATTTAAACAGTAATGTTTAAAACCCAAACCTTTTTGGGCACAATATTACACGATATACAGCCAGCTGGTTATTTCAGTGTTTTTACGCGCGTCTCGGCAGTTCAGATCGCGTCCCCTGGTGGTGACATTTATATAAGCTATTAGCCGCCCAGTTACTGTTGTTCCCAGTGAGTGCTTAGCCGACTCAAGTTACAAATGTGAGGTTGGAGCCTGGCTTTTTCTTTCTTTTCGCAAGATTCTTAAGCCGTCGGAAACATGACAAACCTAAAACAAAATCTTAAGAAAATGTTACACTGTTTCACTTGTGCATCATTTTATAGATGCAGAGACGGTCAACGGAATTAAGTTATTAGCAGAATGCCAACTTCAGAAGAGTGGAAGACTTGCAATGAATATGGTTTAGGGACCGACATTATTTCTCTCCCTCACTGCCTGTCAGTGGCAAGTATCTGACAGGGTCCAAACTCGGGGCTGGTGCATGCGATCCGCAGCCCGAAATCTCGCGGTGCATCGTCTTGATATAACACTCAGGCATGGTGTCCAGAGGTACCGTCACTGGTTCTAATTTCTTGTTTTCCCCCATTTTAGTTATTTGGTGTGCGTATGCGCAAATACCTTAGTGCTCCAATACGCACCACTTGTTGGACACCTCAGACAATTCATGAATACTACCTTAAAATGTTACCGCTACTGGTTCGGCGAGCGAAGCTTTAGCCAGATAACATTCCAATAATTTATGTTCCACAAACCCTTCCGCAGCAAGTGCCGCTCTTATCAAAAGAGTATCAGACCCAGCTCCTGAGCAAGAAGTCCACATGGCGAGGCCACTGGGCACCAGTGATTATCGCCGGAATATATATATTTTTTTCATTGACGGACCGTACACACGGGCAGCTTTCGCCACTTGGCATGTGTTTCGTTACCCTACGTAAATCACGGAGTCTTTGGTTTCTCTTACTCCCGAGCCAGGAAACTTTTAAGGAAAACTTGTTCGTGCGTAATCCCCTTTGTACTAGGATCTTCACGGATTTATGTAATGCGCGGTCTGGACACGAGGTCAGTATATCCCGGAACACGGAACTGTCTTGAACACGGCTCTAAATAGTTGAGGGCTTTGTACTTAGTTCCTCTTCCAACGTAAGCATAAAAGTTGGCACATAAAACGATTGATTTTTTTTTCTTTTATGTTATATTATATTATCGTTTGTGCTTTATACGTCGTTTCTTTTTTATCCACACCTCGTACAATGAGACAGTTCTTTGCTTTGAATCATTATAGATGTGAAGTATGAAGAAAATATATCTGCCGGAAAAGGCAGTAGATGTTTTACACTTTAATTAAAAAATAAATAAATAAGGAAAATAATTTATGTAGATACTGCTAGAAAGTCAGTTCTCATAATCAATATAACATAATACCTGGACCCTGAAGGCATAACTTATTTCTTTTTTCGGTACCATAAAATTAAAAATACTTTAAAAATTACAAATATTTTATCACTCAGGTTACATATTTTACTGCTTTTTAGTGATCATGGTATTTTTAAACTATTTTTAACTGTGACTAACATATTTATGCCATAAAATTAGGCAATCAAATCGTCTATCATCCGTTTATCAACTTCAGCGCAAAATGTATATTGGTGATCAGTTTCATTTTTGATAACGTGTACGTCACAGCTACGCTTTAGATCCTTTCACGTTGCATAATTAAGATTTGTAAAATACAAACATCGCAGTATGTTGTAAAATACAAACATCGCAATATATTCCATGATGTAGTTTGATCGTCAGGGTGGTAGCGTAGTCTTGAGAAGGAGTGTTGTTGGTGGTGAGTGACGTTTCGACAACCTGAGCGGAAGTCTTTTATTTTACCGGCAGTAGTATATTGTTCGGAGTTGTGTCTAAATCAGCATTTTACTGGGGCTAAAAACAAGTTGAAAAGGCATAACGCTTAAGTTGTTCGCTGTAGCGAGTCTATATAAGTAACCCTGGGGCATATAGGAAAATTCAGTTGTACGAAGGACGATCAGCTCCCGGGTTGTTATCTTCATGAAAAAGCATCAGTTTTGAAAGAGATGGGCAGGGAAAATATGAAACAAAACAATAAACACACGGAGAGAGGTTAAAACAGTCTCTAATTCCAGAATCATTTGGCCGACTTAAAAAATGCGAAAATATACGTGAGGTTTTCCAGGATGTCCATTCATCAGCAAACGTTATTTTTACTTAGGAACTTTTTCATTCTTAATTTGTTCCTGTTCAGCGGTTTAGACAATTAAGAGGTTTCAATTAGACTGTGGTGGAAAAAGCCCCGAATGAACTGGGATAAGAACTTTCTGGAAAAAAAAAGAAAGGTGTTTTTTATCAGAGTTTTCATTGATCATGTGAAGTTAGTTGACTTGATTTTTTTTGTGATAATCTGCAACTTCAAGATCTTTTAAAAACAACTTGATTTTACAAAGCCGAGACCGCAGTTCGGTGAGCGAGTGATGTATTTATCGCAAGCGATTAGGCTTTGATGTAAAACAAAACGTCAAAACACGCCAGTCTTAAAGGAGCTATGTCACGGTTAAATGGGTTTGAAAAGTTTAGCTAAACTTTTCAATTTTGTTGTTTGTAATCTGTGTCAATCTTCTCCATCCTTAGCCATCATTGTTCCTTTCTGGTTTATTATTATCTCTTTGGTGTTTTTCCACCTTTGTAAAGCATTATTTTCAGGTTTCCTTCAATTTAAAGGTAAATTTGTCGATGATCAAAATACCTAAAAATATCGTGACAGAGCTCCTTTAACGTTATCGATGTTTTGTAATCCCAGAAACATTTGAAACAACGTTATCTCGCGGGATATCGCGTACCTCTTATCGCGTATCCGGAGACTGGTACCGATTGAAGCCTGTTCTTGTTCTGTTTACATCACGAGGGAAGTTCCCGTGTTGATCGGTTGTTTCTGAAGATCTTTACCTCAATGCTTATGCGATATACAACCAAGCAAAGCATAGTCAGGAGTAAAACCGAACATTCAAGTCCATAAATGATCAAACGAGTCAACTGCATTGTGAAATCTGACCAGTCCTGGAGAGGTTAGGTTTCACGAGAAACTTGAGTGACTTGCTTCATATTTATACTTCCGAAGTTAGAATATATCTGCCGTTTTCTATGGTTCTCAAGCCACTAAAGATCATGAATGATCCAGAAATCGTCAAGGAAGGACACCTGAAGAGGCTAAAGGTAAATAATATTTTCGAAGTTGCTAACCGTTAATATTTTCAAAGTTGCTAAGTCTTTCGGGTTCTTACAGAATGGCGCTTCACAAGTATTTTGCTTGGAGTAAAAAAAATATTGGCCTTATTGCCTCAAGTCAGAATTGCTTCGATCTAAGTTATTTACCCAGTATTTCTGACCTTGTATAGTAACTTCTGAATTAAGTGTATATATGTATTTTTTTTTTACGCCGTGTTGAGTTGAAGCTAGGAAATTAGCTTGATCTGCGTTCCGTCACGTTTACAGAACGCTTTTTGTTTATCTGTAGTAATTTGTTCTATTGCAAAGGAAGCTTAAACTCGTAAATGGCTTCACTTCCCAAACCTTCTAGAATATTTTTGTATTGATAACTGATTATTTTAGAGCCACCATTTTATCTTCGTCTTGAAGATAATCTCAATAATTATAAATGTAACAAATATTCAAGTACCATACCATTTTTTTGTTGTCGGCACCGGCTTCTATAAACGTGTGTGTTAAGTTGCTGAAAATTCAACAGAGGATTACATGTTGTGAGAGTACAGTCTTTTGGAACTATCTTGTGAAATTCCCAGGACTTCAAGTGTTGTTTGTTCAATGTTTTTCCCTTCAGGGCCAAACCAATTATTAATGCGAGAGATTTTTATTGTCATGTCGAAGTGGACGGGTTAATCGAGTCAAATTGCCAGACAATGCCTTTTCCTTTGTTTGACACCTTCAAATGCAAATTTCTATACATAAATATTCAAATTGAACTTGAAAACTTTATGGACACTGCCGCAGAGGGAAGACACGCGTTTGTTTATTTTAATACATTTCGGTTGTCTATTTTGTCGTGACACGTCGCCATCAATTAGTAACCTCACGCGAATGTATGTTTATTTTTCCTTTTATTTACAGACTCTAAAGAAGCGATATTTTGTTCTTCGCTCTTCACCGAAAAAGGGAAAAACACGATTGGAGTATTACGAGAGTCAGAAGAAATTTCGTCGCAAAAATCCCCCAAAACGCGTGATATACTTGGACACTTGTTTCAACATCGCAAGGAAGGAAGATTCAAAGAACAGACCTGTGTTTGTTTTGTACACATGTGAAGATGTTTTTGGCCTCATTGCAAATTCTGAAGATGAGCTGAATTCTTGGATCAAGAGCTTGGAGATTGAGAAGCGAAAAGAAGAAATCCTCAATGCATCAGGTAATAGTTCACTTTGTACATTTCCGTTGTAACTTAAATAACTTGTTTGATCTCAAGTGGAATTAGCCATGGGTTACGTCTTTCTTACACCAATACCCGAGTCTTAAAATTATATTTGTGTTTGCAAGTTTATCTTTTGTTGCCATTATAAATTTTAACAAATGGTATGTGACCATCAGGTGCATGTGAGGCCTAACTTTCCGGGCAGTGTAGAGAGAAGTCTAGGAGTCACTTGGCGCGATAGCTGGGATAGCTGTCAGACACTCAGTGTGATAGCTGACAATGACTCTAGCTTCTTTGGTGCTTAGAAAACTCCCAAGTGAAGCCATAACTCACTGTGGTGCACTCTGCATGGGCAGTAATCAGCATAACGAATTGTTAAATTATAATACAACGATTGATATACATTAATTGTAAAAACCCATTACGTCAGTAGCATGCACCCATTGGCAAATGTAAATGCTTAATTTGCCAATAACAGCACATGCCTTATGTTTCATGTAGACTTATGTTATAAAGTTCTCCAGTCCCTTGGCCCCTCCAATTTTCATCTTTGTTAGTAGCCTGCACACACGTGCGAATGTGAAACTGGTATAAGGTGGGAACAGGCCTTGCTCATCATGTGCACTGCATAGGCTCAGACACATGTGCAGGGTTGCAACTCATGGGACTGAAATTCAAGTCTCTGTATACCTTTTCCAGGGGTAAAGGGTGGGGTGCTGAAGGGTTAAGGATGATAATATCAATTTGTTACATAGCAGGTGTCAAGTTTAATAGCCTAACCCATGACCGAAAGAATTACCAGTAAACTTGTCAATATCAGTTTTACCCTTATAGCTTTACCATAATTTTTCTTAACTGAATTAACAATTTCCTCATTAGTCAATGCCATGCTCTCCCTCAAATGGTTCTTGAGTCAAGGTGCATTCTCACTCATCTGTAATGAGCACAATATATGAACATTTTACAGAAATCAAAATCTTTCCTCATAGTTCACACTCATAACTTAACTCTAAAGTAGTATGTCGCTGCTGTTTCTGAATTGGTCGTTGATTTTTCTTGACAAACACAAGCAGTGAGAAGAAACTGTTGTAGTCACTTTTTTGTGCATGGGGAAATTATTCCACCAAAATTTCGAAAGGCTATTTATATTACCTAAATTTTGTTATTCACTGAACCCAAACCAACCGTTCTTGCTATTTTATAGATTTTGGCTAAACTTGTGAAGATTGTTTTATAACCCTCCACCCTTCACCCGTCACCTGTTGACCACCTGTCACCAGTCACCTGTCATCCCTCAGTTTTCACCCTTAACACTCCACCTTCCACCCTCCACCTTCCACCCTTAACCCTTCACCCATCACGTGTCATCTGCCACCTTTCACCCTCCACCCTCCATCCTTCACCCGTCATCCGTCACCTGTTGACCACCTGTCACCAGTCACCTGTCATCCCTCAGCCTTCACCCTTCACCCTTCACACTCCACACTTCACCCT
>BLFK01000071.1:12331-22609 GCA_014634185.1 Astreopora myriophthalma | reverse complement strand
CTCCTCCTCCTCTTTCTCTTCCTCTTTCTCTCTTCCTCTTCCTCTTCCTCTTCCTCTTGCTCTTCCTCCTCCTCTTTCTCTTCCCCTCCCCCTTCCTCCTCTTTCTCTTTCTTTCTCTTTCTCTTCCTCTTACTTTTTCCTCCTCTTTCTCTTCCCCTCCTCCTTTTCTTCTTCCTCCTCCTCCTCTTTCTCTTTCCCTTTCTTTCTCTTGCCCTTCTTCTTCTCTTCCTCTTGCTCTTGCTCTTCCTCCTCTTCTTTCTCTTCCCCTCATCCTCCTCTTTCTCTTCCTCTTTCTCTTCCTCTTTCTCTTCCTCTTTCTCTCTTTCTCTTCCTCTTCCTCTTCCTCTTCCTCTTCCTCCTCCTCTTTCTCTTCCCCTCCTCCTCTTCCTCCTCCTCTCCCTCCTCCCCTGCTTCCTCCTCCTCCTCCTTCTCTTTTTTCTTCCTCTTCCGCTTGCCCTTTCTCCTTCTCTTTCTCTTCCTCCTCCTCTTTCTCTTCCCCTCCTCCTCTTCCTCCTTCTCCTCCTCCTCTTCCTCCTCGTCACCTTCGTTGTCGTCATCATCATCATCATCATCATCATCTTCATCAAATAAGGAAATAGTTACATACCATGAAGGTCATCGGGCATTCCATTAAGCTCACATCATTTGAATTCCATGTCAAACTTGAAGCTGTGCTATGCTTAGGCACCTTCCTAGAGCGAAATATTTCGTTTTAGCTGTTGACCCTTCAGTCAGTTAGAAGACAGTTGCAGGTTTTACAATCTTTGTATTACTGATATTTCATTGCCTCCCCACTGCCAGAGAGTAATACAGCTCGAACGATTTTTTTTCAGCATAGGATACTGGAACTGTGCAAAGGTGCAGCGTCACCGTCAACTGATTGTTGTTCTGATAGTTTCTACGTGTTCGACAGAAATTTGTTAATCTCTGAGGCTGGACGAAAACCATTGTATTTAGACCAATAACTTGAATTCACAACTATGTTTGTTTTTTCTCTTTTTAGCTCAATGCATAATATTTCCATATCCGGTGACATCCCCAGACGCAGGTGTGCAAGTGAGGGTAGAAGGCCAAAGGGCCGACCACGCCCAATATCAGCTGTTATCAATCCAATGGGTCGTGGACGTAGTGGGACGGAGCCGAATTTGTCTGTGTTGCCGAATCATTCATACTCAACGTCAACTAGAGATTTGTGCTTGACTGACAGTCCAAAGAGTGAAATGTTATCTGTACTGAATCACCTCATCCCTCGGCGAAAGTCAAAGGATGGTAAGGGTTGTATTTGTTTTTTCATCACAATGATTTTTACTTACAGTACTTTGGGTGCATGTGAAGGTGGCAAGCACGTTCAAATGAGCGCCAAAAGTGCAAGAATCTAGAAGTAGCCTGGGGTCTTAGCAGGGGTTCGACTTTTGAAATGATCAGCCTGCAATTCTTAATGTGTCCATGGGCGTACTAACGTCCATCTTTCTTGTTTGCTTGGCAGGTACTGGAAGCTTAGACAGCTCATGTCACAGTCAAGAGGAAACGAGCTCCGATTTTAACGACAAGGTTTTGATGAGTCCTCCGTGCACCAGCCCTCCATCTCTACTGCCAAAGAGTTCTCAACCAGGTAAAGTAGCAAGTGAAGTGGTTGTCCCAACCCTATCGTATTGCCCTGCTATAGCATCCCCGCCCGGCAATATCCCCCTCGGCTGTAGCCGCTCCGGATAGGAAGGTCACAAGGCCGAGTATTTTTTAAGTATGTTTGGTGCTAAACCGGAATAAATACCACGCGAACGGATGGGTTTAATCGGAGTTATCACAGGGTTAGCGCGAACCCTGCTTTAAACAACTCGGCCCTTATATATAGTTTGTAACCGTGTTTTTTTTTTGTTTTTGTTTTTCTTCCCTGTAGAATATGTGAACGTCGGACCTAATGGGATCGATGAAGCAGGCAGCACTGAGGATTATATGAAGATGATTGCCAATAGAGTGAGTAATCCTTAAGCTGAGCAACACAGACAAACAAACAAACAAACAAAACAAAGCTGAGATCGTCTTTTCAGAAATTTTATCCTCCATGCGCTGTTTATATGCATGTATAGTGCACACCGTACGCTGAATTCACCTCACATTTTGATTGGTGGTAACCGACCAGCTGGCTCATTTGGAAGAGCACTGAACTTTGGTGCGGGAGGTCTGGATTCAAACCCTGGCCGGACCAACACTCTCAGAGGTCTCAAAAAATGAACTGAGGAGAATGTGCTGCCTTTGCTTAGACAACTACAACTAGTTAGACTTTCCAGTCTTCTCGGATAAGGACGATAAACCGTAGGTCCCGTCTCACAACCCTTGTTCGTAAATAACTTTGTGGGACATTTTTAAGAAACCCACAAACTGTTCGCAAAGGGGAGGGGACGTATGTAGATCCCGGTGTTGTGGTTTGGCCTTTGTGTGTGTAATCTCATGGTTGGGTGGGAAATGCTCGGACATACTAGCTGCATAAGCGACTCTGAAAAATCCGATGGTAAATAAAGCTGTGATGATGATGAATGTATGTTTTTTTTCTTTTTTTTTTCTGTTAGCGACGTACCAGCGATTCTTACATCGACATGCAACCCACCAAGTCTCAAGCAATGCAAGCACTCAGAACAAAAACGACGCAGACTACCCCCAGCGACGAAAACCTGAATATGACGTCGTTAAGACAAGATGCTGAAAGACAGGACAGGAATTTAGAAAGTCCAGGCATGCGCAGTGAGTTTGTTCAGCAAAAGAAGTCTTCATCGCCAAGGCAACTGCGGACCAATGACAGCGCTTTGCCGAATAAACCAGACATTCGCGAGTTTGTTTACCTCAAGAAATCGATATCGCCGGGGGCAGTTCGTCGCAATCCCAATCAAGACTATGCCGACATGAAGCCTCATACTGTAGCCAAGGACGTGTCTCGCTTGAACGTCAATTTTATGCCAAGTACAAATACGAAAGAGTTTTCTTCGAAATCTGACTTGACCGGTCGTCGAGAGCAATCTCCTTATGTGAACGTTGCCCCTGGAGAAGACTTTGAAAAACGAGGAAAGCAACTTAAGAGTCACACCCCAAAAAACGGTCTCAATGGTGCGGCCGAGTCATCTTCGTACGAAGAGATGCACAGTTATGTGAATTTTAACCCCGGCAAAATTCAGGATAACAAACCTGCTTACAAAGATTTTCGAAAGCATAGTTTGGAATCAGTGCTTTCAGAGAAATCCCCTGAATACATGAACATTGATCTCAGCGGTATCACGAAAAGCAGAAGTGCAGTAGACATGCCCGAATATGTAAATTTTGTTCCGGGGAGAATTTTTGACAACAGCGAAATTGAAAGTTGTGCAACAACTGGTGAAACAGAGGAAAGCAAGGAAATAGAGCTTGATGGAGCGAAATTCGCACTGCCTAAAGTTGTGGTCGAGAGTGAAAGATGGCGAAAATCTCCTCGTTCTCGTAGGCGAGAAAGTGAACCAGTTAGACTAGAACAGTACAAATGTATGGCCAACTCTACTCTTTCTTCCACCAAAGAAGATGAGGAAACAACGCAATTGAACTACGTCGTACTTGACTTGAGCAAAAGCGACTCGAGCACTCCAGAATCTCCTTCCCTTCGACGCACGCGGCCACCTAATATTGACTTGAGCTCCTGTCACCGAGCACAACCGGGGCCGAGATCTGCGCCTGTGAAGAGCGCTTACGCAGAAGTAGATTTTACTAAGTCAGATGGGATCAGGCAGGCAAGGCAGACAAGAGAGCTTGCCAATATCACTTAGCCATAACAGCCAACTTTTCCGCAGGCCTGGTCGTTTTTGGTTCTTTTTGTTTCCATGGCAACTAAGTGAAACGAGTTTAACCGGGAATGTCTTCGTCGTTTCCGCAATTTTCCTTTTGATTTTGATTTTGTTGCGTTTCACATCTGCACAGCTGGTTATGGCAGGTCACAAATGACAAGTGAATTCTTCTCGTTTAAATTCGTTACTCTTCGATAAATCAGAGGGGATTTGACGGTCGCTTTTAAATAATGAAGCTCTGCCAAATACGATACATTCATAAATTTGTCTCTTCAGTGAGCTGGTGACAAGAAAAACAGTGAGTCTACTCCAGCGTCGCTTCCAGTCAAGGCCAAATCACTGAACAGACAACTGTAAAATGAACCATTACAATAGTTGTAGACAATTTATCATTAGTTTGTCAAAATTTTAAGGCCTTTATTTTTACATTTCTGGTGGATGCTTTTTATGTGTTGGAGTACCACTTTGAATTTCACCGCGTAGAGGCGAATTTGTCGCTATAAAAATATAAATTATTGATAGCCAATTTAGTTAAAAGTTCTGGTAACGTCATAGTTTGTTTTAATTGAAAGTTACAAATTAAAATTCTTCGTTTAGCTCGCCATTTTATTATCTCACCGTAGGCACAAATAAAAAAAATCCTGAAAAAAGTGTCATGTCTGTTTTCTGTATAGTTGGCGGGATGTAAATCTTTATCGAGCAATCCAAATACTGGTTGGATTAGCCTGTTACCAGAGATTCTTGAGTGGGAAGTTGGTAAATTCAACTCTATAGAGGCAGATCCCAAACGCAAACTTGGTCGCAGGCATTTTCCCGCGGTTTATGTGGGCTCCGTGGTCTGATTGGTTCATGTAACTGCCAACAGCTGTCGTGATTGGTCTCATGGAGGCCTCTTTATCGGCCAAAATTTTGTTGAACCACCACTAACCGTTTGACTTTGTTCTTTCCAATCCCTCGTGCTCAAACTAAAGCCATTTTAGTTTCAAATCCATCTTTTTCTTCTCGTTACTTTCCTTACCCAGCCCACCCGCACCAACTTGGAAAATGGTTTCGTGACTCTGAGCAAAAAAAAAACCATTGCATTAAGCCGGGTCTATCAGGGGCAATCAAGCAAGAGTGTACACCCTGTACAAGTCGCCTTTACTTAGACCATTTCCGTTTCCGTTTTCTCTTTTCGTCAAATTTCTCGTTGTTCTCTAATCACTGTGAACTGATAAGTTGGTGTCTCCCGTCCGTTAAAAAAAAGCCTGTAAATTTATTCTGAATTTATTCTGAACGCTCAGTTTCGACTAAAGAAGCTGTTACAGGTACTGACGTTTCCAACAGGAGATCTTAGATTGTTTAGGTACACCAATATGGCTGCCGTTTCTTTCTTTAGGTGCACCAATATGGCCGCTGTGACGTCATCTGAAAACGATTTATAGCGTCCAAGGTTATCATCTGCAACCACTGGGCTAGCGAGGTACGATTTGTCGCACAAGTTACAGTAAAGAATAGCTAACCATTCTCGAGTCTGACCTTGATGTTATAGATTTGTCTTAACGATAATGATGTAACATTTATATAGCGCATTTTCTATGAATATATTCAAATGCGCTTTACAACACTTTGTGGGGGACTCTGCCAGTCTGCTTTATGGCGCAGTTCACAATCTTAAATCTAAATAACCAGTAGAATTCACAGGTGCCCCCAGAACAGAATGAGTAATAGACCATCACACCGGGGACTACGTGCCCTACTCTTCTCGAACAGTGTGTGGGTTCTTTAACGTCCCACGCAAGTATTGTGAGACGGGACCGACGGTTTATTGTCCTTATCCGAGAAGACTAGAAAGTCTAACCATTTGCAGATGTCATTACAAAGGCAGCACCTTCTCCTCAGTTATTTTAAGACCCTAAGTGTTGGTCCGGCCGGGATCTGAACCCACGACCTTCCGCTCAGCAGACCAGCAGACTGGCGCCTTATCCCTTTGCGCTTACCCGAAATATCCTATTTCTTTTCTTAATACAACGTTATTCTCAATTCAACAAAATCATAAGTGTCTTTTCCGATGCCGATAGCCTGCAAAGCAGGCGTATTTGGGTTAGCACTAGTTTTCATAGCTCCAAAAATGACCTTGGACATCTCCTGACAATTACACGACGTAATATTTTCCATCGTCATGGGACAAGCGCTCCGTTATCAAGAACCCCCAAAATTAGACAGAAAACTGACTGAAAAAAGCTGCTTTTCAGCAAGAAACAGCATTTCTCATCTTAGCACTGATCTACAGTCTTAGGTCCAAGCACCGATTTTAAACGGTTAGCTTTCAGTTATTGTTACAAGTAACTCTATTTAAACACTTTAAAAAGTTAGGCGTCTTAGCAGCTTGGCTCCTTAGCCTACTGGAAATTGGTGCGAAAAAGAAACGAGTGTCCCCGGTTCGATACGCCTACACTTTTGAAAATTTTCTTCTTCAATTTTCATCTTAAGTTAAAGGCTCATTTTATGTCATGTAAATTGAAGCTAGATGTCCAAGGTCATTTTGAGCCATGGAAACAAGTGCTAACCGCGTATTTGAGTGGGTTAGCACTAGTTTTCATAGCTCAAAATGACCTTGGACATCTCCTGACAATTACACGACGTAATATTTTCCATCGTCATGGGACAAGCGCTCCGTTATCAAAAGAACCCCCAAAATTAGACAGAAAACTGACTGAAAAAAGCTGCTTTTCAGCAAGAAACAGCATTTCTCATCTTAGCACTGATCTACAGTCTTAGGTCTAAGCACCGATTTTAAACGGTTAGCTTTCAGTTATTGCTACAAGTACCTCTATTTAAATACTTTAAAAAGTTAGGCGTCTTAGCAGCTTGTCTCCTTAGTCTATTGGAAATTGGTGCGAGAAAGAAACGAGTCTCCCCGGTTCGACACGCTTGCTTTTCTGAATATTTTCTTCTTCAATTTTCATCTTAAGTTAAAGGCTCATTTTATGTCATGTAAATTGAAGTTAGATGTCCAAGGTCATTTTGAGCCATGGAAACAAGTGCTAACCATTTGAGTGGTCAAGCGCCATGTTGGATGAGAAAACTGAGAAAAGACTGGGGCGAGCAAAGACCCCGCCCTCCTTCGCTCGACCCAATTCTCTTTCTACGCGTTCAAAATGGCGGCTTTTAAACGGCGTTGGAATTAGCGTCTGTATAGTTATTAGCACACCAAACAACGGCTGCTGGGGAGGCTGCGATGCTGATGTTATATTAGTGAGCTTGTGGTGACGACACTTTTTTGATGTGTAAAGCATCATAAGTTATCCAACCTAGCTGAGAAACGTGCGTTACCATTAGTAACGAGTTGAATTGCAAATGAGTTTTTTCATGAATATTCAATATCTTCTTCTTTGCGCCACGTTTGTCAACGGCAAAGAACATGGTGGCCAAATTTAAAGCTAAAGACTGTCTTGTTGGTACCTTGGGGGGAAACCTATCGAAGAAACGAAGAAATGGCTGTCTACTCTGGTTATTCACTCTGTCTCCAATGTTTAATACAACGCCCAGTTGACGTTAATCGTGTCTACGATGGAATGATGCAGCTCCAAGCTTGCAGCCATTCAAAGATGAACTTATTTCATTGAAACCGTCTTCATACTGGGTAAGACAACCTTTACTTGGTTTTGACATGCAAAGCTGTCTGTTTAAATGTTAATTTTTTGAAGTCGTCGAGTATGTTGTAGAGTCTACAATGCTACCAAAATGATTGATTGTTAGACCGGTATGCATGGTATCTGTTGGCTTTGATCGTTTGCAAATACTTCATGATATGTAAACATCCATTGTCGACACGGGAACACTGTGGCAAGTCGTCAATAGAAAGCCACCGTCCATCTTGGCATAAAAATATAATCAATTCAATACTGAAACCTTGTACAGAGCTGAGTTGATTGCTTATAATATGGATTCCTTCAGGATCGGGACCCTTCTTGAACTATGACATCTTGTTGAGCATTGTGAACGCTAACTGTGTTATGGCCAAGTAGACGACCCAAGTAGAACCTTCTCTGAGCTGACGACAGTAATTTGTACTTGATCTTTGGGAAAAACACAATCCACAGCAAAACGATTGCTGTTCACATAGTTTATCACAGTAACATTTACAAGGCAATACATATACAGGGTATATGACATTCAGCCGGGCAGCACACAAGAATCAATGCAGAAATATGGAAACATGCACAACAATGTATGCAAGAACTAAGGAGCAACATACAAAAGTCCATACAAACAATAAACGCTGTACTAACAAATGGGGGCACAGAAGAATATATACAGATATCGAGGAAAAGCATGCAAGAGAGTGTAAGCAATCAAGTACATATCACAGAGGACCCAGGGGGTAGAATCCATACAAACACTAAACAATGTCATTGCTTCCACGCCTAGTTCCTTTTGATGACATTGTTATTGTCTTATTTTGGAACAGGATGATGCACAGGACAAGGAAGAGGGGATGACTTTTAAAGCAGAACCAAACAAAGGTAGACTAAGTAATTAAGGGAAGGTACGTTTTTGCTTGTACAAAAGAGCTGGGGCTTGAGAGGAGAGGGCCAACCTTCCAGAAATGGGTCCCCTGGGAAGGGTTTAGTCTCTCCATGTTGTAAAGAAAGGGATGATTAAGTTCAGCTTTTTCAACGTTGATTTATTCAATTACAGGGGATTGTGACTATAACATCTTAGGAATAGGGGAGAAGATAGGAGATGAAAACAGCCCTGGTCTTACCCTCACCCCACTCTTCTCCAATCAAAGACGTACTTTCTGTTAGCTACATGTTCAAGCAAGAAAGAAGAGGATTGTCATCACAGAACCAAGCAATGGTAAAATAACATGACTTATTAACCAGTGTTAAGGCCATTTGAAAGAAAAAGCGACAAGAGTTAAGGCTTAGAATGCAGTTAATTTGCAAGCGCAAGCTTCAGCCATGCCTCGCAAGGTAGAATTACATACTTTGCTTACAAACGGTGGAACCTCGTTCATTCAGCCACTAATAGATCATGAAATCTCAGTTGTATAAAGTGGGTGCTAGTGTTAACAGGATGGTGGACCTTGAAATTTAAGTCATAATAAGGGGGAAGCAGGGCAGCATAACTGGTGGGGCATAAAATTACAATTGGCAACAGCTGGTGGATAGTTAGAGTTTTCTTATATCATGGGGGTAGTGGCATCTGGCGGCAGCTGAGCAGTGTTAAAACTGATTGGCAGCCACTGAGGACTATGAAATTTTGGTCGTATCAAGGGATGGTAGAGCCAGCGGGTTGTGATCCAATTATCATGGCCAACTTTACTAAACAACCATGGGATTTCAGTTGTCTACTAAGAGGTTGTTAGCATTAGTGGGTGATGTGAAATGCTGAGTGGCAACAAAATAATTGGTAGACCATGAAACTTCAGTCGCATCAAGAGGATGGTAGCGAATATTATTATGGTTGGCAATATCTGGCGGACTGTCAAATTTCAAAATGGAGACCAGAGAGCTATAATCCTATCTTGCCATGACAAGCAGCCGTTTGGTCCTTACTAACTCAGTGTTTAAAAGTATTATTTCGAAGTTCAAATTTTGGTCGTATCAAGGGATGTTAGAGCCAGTGGGTTGTGATCCAATTATCATGGCCAACTACTAAACAACCATGGGATTTCAGTCGTCTACTAAGAGGTTGTTAGCATTAGTGGGTGGTGTGAAATGCTGATTGGCAACAAAATAAATGGTAGACCATGAACTTCAGTCACATCAAGAGGATGGTACCGAATATTATTAAGGTTGGCAATATCTGGTGGACTGTTAAATTTCAGTGGCATCAAGGGGTGGTGTCAAATTATGATTCATAACAATCAGTGGATAATGATATTTTGGTCGTATCAAGAGGCAGGGTATTGTAAATTGGGAGCTATAGTAACTTGTAGGTCATAGCTATAGTAACCTGTGGGTCATGAAATTCTCTTCGTATCGAGGGGGTGGTAGCACAAGCGAGGTAGCTTTAAATTATGATTGGAAACAACTGGTGGATCATATCATTTGTATCAAGAAGGAGGTAGCATTAACATGGTGGTGATAATTGGCAAACCAAGTCATATCAAGGGGGTGATAGCATTAGCGGGATGGTGCTAAATTATGATTGGAAACAACTGGTGGATCATATCATTTGTATCAAGAAGGAGGTAGCATTAACATGGTGGTGATAATTGGCAAACCAAGTCATATCAAGGGGGTGATAGCATTAGCGGGATGGTGCTAAATTATGATTGGGAACAAATGGTGGATCATATCATTTGTATCAAGAAGGAGGTAGCATTAACATGGTGGTGATAATTGGCAAACCAAGTCATATCAAGGGGGTGATAGCATTAGCGGGATGGTGCTAAATTATGATTGGAAACAACTGGTGGATCATATCATTTGTATCAAGAAGGAGGTAGCATTAACATGGTGGTGATAATTGGCAAACCAAG
>BLFK01000070.1:55373-72059 GCA_014634185.1 Astreopora myriophthalma | reverse complement strand
GCAAAGGGAGGATTTAAGTTGACAAAATTTATGTCCAATGACAGGGAAGTCCTCAGCGCCTTCCCAGCAGAAGATCGTGCACCGACTGTTAAGGATTTAGACTTGAAGTTTGACAGTTTACCAGAAGACCGAGCGCTTGGAATTCATTGGAACGTAGAGAATGACACATTTAATTTAGCTGTTGGTGGCAAGATCCAGCTAGAGACCCGCAGAGGTATCCTGTTGTCGATTGCTACCATATATGACCCTCTTGGTTATGACGGTCCTTTACTCCTGCCGGGTAGGGAGATCAATCAAGAACTGTGTAGAATGAAGTATGGATGGGATGAAAGACTACCAGAAGAACTGATAGTAAAGTGGCGAGAATGGAAGAATGGTCTTGCAAGTCTTGATAATTATAGCATTCCTCGTGCATTCCTTCCGCCCGAATTTGGAGAAGTGATGAGAGTGGAGCTGCACCACTTTGCGGATGCGTCGGAGGACCATGGATATGGAACAGTTTCGTACCTGCGCTTCATTAATAAAGAAGGCCGAATCCATATCAGTTTTGTGATGGGCAAATCCAGAGTGAAACCTTTGAGAAGTGGCATTAGTGTACCCAAGCTGGAGCTGACAGCGGCTACCTTGTTGATTAGGATGAATGAGCTCATCAAGAGAGAACTGAATGGTCGCGTCAAGATCGACAGTGTCGCCTTCTGGACGGACTCTGTCATCGTACTGCGATACATTCTCAACGAATGTAAGAGGTTTGTCACTTTCGTAGCCAACCGTGTAGTTGTAATCAGGGAGGGATCCAACCCGTCACAATGGCGTCATGTCAGATCAGAAGCTAATCCCGCAGACTATGCCTCCAGGGGATTAAAGGCCAATGAGACGGAGAAACTAGAGATGTGGAAGCATGGTCCGAACTTCCTGTGGAAAGACTCAGATGAGTGGCCCGAACAGCCCGTAGAACTCAACCTCCAACTTTCAGACCGCGATGAAGGCGTGAAGAGAGAGAGGATTACCGTTGGTACCTCCATGGTAGAGGGAAACTTCTGGGTTTGTCTGTTCAAGAGATACTCCACTTGGGAGAAGTTAAGAAGGTTGGTGGCCTGGATAATTCACGCGGGCCATGCCTTCCAGCAGTTTCGAGCTAGATCGAGAGAGTCCGATAATTCATCTGTCAATTTAGAGCAGGAGACACCCCACCCATCCGTATCAGATTTGGGAGAAGCCGAGAAACTGATCGTGAAAAATATCCAGCGTCAAGCCTTTCCCGAAGAGTGTTGTAAACTGGAGTCCGGCAAAGGTTTTCTGGCCAAGTTAAAGCCATTCAGGAAAGAAGGGCTCCTGCGAATAGGGGGACGACTTAACCGTTCAGATTTGGACTACGACGCGAAGCACCCGATGGTATTGCCTGGAAAGCATCGAGTCACAGAGATGATCATTCTCCACTACCATCTCATTAACGGTCATGCAGGTCCTTACCAAGTGCTAGCTGAGACCAGGCAGCGTTTTTGGATCGTCGCTGGCATTTCTTCGGTCAGACGTGTTGTGCAGAGATGTCATGAGTGCAGACGCCAGAACGCCTCATTGGGAGAACAGATCATGGCACCCCTTCCAGCAGTAAGAGTGTCATCAGATAGCCACCGGTTGATCTACCCGTTTGCGGCGGTGGGCATAGACTATTTTGGACCACTCTATGTTCATACCGGGCCTTTTACCAGATCAGCAAAGAAGAATCCTAAACTTCAGAAGCGGTACGGCTGTATATTTACCTGCCTCAGGTACCGAGCTGTTCATATAGAGGTTGCAAGTGACTTATCGACGGACAGTTTCATTAATGCCATGATGAGATTCGTAGGGCGGCGAGGTCCACCCAGAGTAATTTACAGCGACAATGGTACAAACTTCAGGGGAGCAGAGGCAGATGTGATAAAGGCAATGAAGACTTGGAACCAAGAAAGGATTGGGCGTGAACTGCGGCAGAAACAGATTCAATGGTACTTCAACCCCCCAGCAGCTAGCCATCAAGGTGGAGTCTGGGAAAGACTGATTCGTTCGGTTAGAAGAATTTTGCATTCTATGGTTGGTGAACATCTTGTTAATGAAGAGACCCTGAGGACATTCCTTGTTGAAGTTGAGAAGATACTCAGTAGTAGGCCAATCACCAGAGTTTCGAGTGACCCGAATGATTTAGACGCTCTAACTCCTAATCACATCCTGTTATTGCGTCAAAACCCATGTTCACCACCTGGCGAGTTTGGAGATTTGGATCGGTTCCAAGCAAGGTGGAAACACGTGCACATTTTGGCGAACGAGTTCTGGCGGCGCTGGGTTAAAGAGTACCTGCCGATGTTACAAGAACGTCAGAAGTGGGTGAAGCAAAGATCGAACTTCAAGGCAGGAGACTTGGTTATAGTGAAGGACGCAAACATTCCCCGTGGGCAGTGGCCGAAAGCTTTAATTGAAGAAACCCTTCCAGATTCCGATGGTGTTGTTCGTCAAGTTCTTGTGAGGAGTGCCAATGCAGTCTTCCGTAGAGACATCCGGAAACTTTGCTTGCTGGAAGAAGAGTTGCTAATGATGTTTGAGGAGCAAGGAATTAAGAACTGAACTTGAATGAACAGCTATTCCGCGGCCCAGGAAAGGACTTACGCTTGGCTTATATATCTGTGACAGTAAAAGACTACTTTGGTAGTCTTTTGGGGGGGAGGATGTTAGCGTTTGTTGAGTGCACCGCTGACCGCATTGGACTGCACTTGTTGATTTTTCAATAGAGCTCACAGGATGTTTTTGTGTTCGTGTTTTGAAGTTTTCGATTGTGGATCAGACACGAAAAACTTGTAAGTTATTTTGTTCGTGTGTGTTTGTTTGTAAGCAGTTCAGGTCTTTTGCCGGTTTTACTTTGATTTCAGTGTGTTCGATTGTATTTTTATTTCAGTGAATCGTTTGCTTGTGTGTACCCATATTGGGCATGATTTCAACGTTAATAAACGCATGTGAAGTTGAGCTGTTTGATCCAGACCGTGAAGTTGGTTCTCTACAGGTTTTAATCAGAACATAAAGTATGTACTAAACACAGTCGTAACATGTTGTAATTGGGTTTAGTTTTGCGTCTGATTGGTTAAGTTCACGCAATCACAGAGCAAACTAAAACCAAAACCGAAGCAATTGGTTAATTTCTTTGAAAACTGCTCTATCGGACAGTTTGTTATTGGACAGTTAATAAGCCAATCAAATTTGAGGTTGTATTTTCAGTAAACCAATTACATTTACAACCGGCTCTTTGCGAAATGGAGAATATTTTCTCTTGGACAATCACAGTATTTTAGAAAACAATTGTAAAAATTGTATTTTTTATGATAAATGGTTGTAATATTGTCAACCTCCTTTTAGTCAGCGTATAGAATTCCGGTATTCTGGGTGGATTTTGACTATTGTTGAGCCACTTGAAAGTCGTTTTGTCATTGCATTTGTTAACATACAATTTATTCACTAGAAGTTGGACTTTACTAGCCGTTTATGTTACTATTTTTAATGTTCACCTTCGTGTTTGCGCGAAGCCTTGTAAGAGCTTCTCGTGCTTTTGCAGATAGGTTGTCCTGTGAATCGCAGAAAGATATTGTAGCAATTTCGTATTTCGTGCGTTCCAAGTACTTTTCAAGTGCCACTGAAGGTTGTGGTCGCAGCTGCCAGTTAGATTTGACGTGAAGTGGGTGTGGTTTGCTAATGCGATCAGGGAAGAGAATTTTCAAGCGCATGTTTCTGGTGAAATTGTCGAAATCTTTGATTAGACTTCTTTGTGAGCCCGGTTTTAGGGGATTAAGTATGAATTTCTAGCCTTTTGAAAGCAAAGTTTTATCGTGATCAGTAAGTGGGGCATCTGATAGATTCTTTATGACTTCACGGCATTCATCATACTGGTGATGAACAAATCGGACTCCCGTTATACGGTCGTGTGATTTTGTTATCACTCGCATGATTACAGACCGAACTGGACCCCACTCAGTCCTATTCCCATTACAGACATGACTTAATCCCAGCAAGAATGACACAAAGTATGGTAGGACAGAAGGAAAATAATTGAGCATGATTGGCTTGGAAAACTGCATCGAGCAAAAGAGGACGTAAAAATTTTTCTTGGTTCTTACACATGGGGTCAGCAGCAATGTTCTTAACCAAAGCAGAGAAAAATGTTTACCTCCAATCATTTCCTTGGGAAATGTTTGGTAAATTAAGCATCATGTTTGTGTCGAACAACAACCGTCTGGCTGTAATTTGCTGTTTGCCAAATATCAATGAAAATTATTTGATTCATGACAAGTGTATCTCTTGCCTGCTAGTCACAGCTATTGAGCAAGTACTAGAAAGAGAGCAATCAGCTACAGTAGGATAGTTTTCATGGTTTTGTTGCAAGCAGCACTATGTCTTTTTTGTTTGCCATTGGCCACAAACAAGAAGCTGAATGTCTAGTATGAAAATGATTGAGATTCTGGGGAAACAAAATTGACTGTTTCCCTCTAGAAGAGTCATTAAAGCCTGGTTCCCACTTGTGTGATAAGCATAGACACAAGTGACACATGCAGATGCGTTAACTTGTTTTTTTATTGGTGTCTTTTTTGCTAAAAAAAAGTACTACATGTACTGATCAAAACACAGCTGTGTTTGCGTTTCTGCTTGTGCTTAATGGCTTATGCTTATTGCACAAGTGGGAACCAGCCTTAAGTGTTTAATAAGAAGTAAATTCCTGGATGATTGGAGTGCCCCAGCTGGAAGCTGGGAAATAACTAAAGAGAAACGTGAGACAGCATATAAATCCATTCTATGCTTATGTTTAAAGTTTTTTTGTTTTTATTTGACATTTACTCTAAGAGCACTAAATGCTCATTCATCCCTTTATTTCCTTTAGGAAGTCCATTTTTGTTTTTATTGCTATCACTTGCCATGCATTTCCCCCAGAATCAAACCAAAGAAACATTGCTGGACTACACTTCAGTGATGATAAAGCAAGCAATCTTGGGGCTTGTTTCATTGTCTCCAAAGTTTGGAGTGTTTCAAACTTTACAAAGGCACCAATAATTCTCGAGAGGATGTGCGAACACACTCAACATGTTGGCCATTGCAATGTTGGTAATGTTGGCCAACCATACTGCAAGCGTTTGCACGGGCCTGTTAAGCGATGAAATAATCAACCCATTGCCGAGAACTCGGATCAACTGCTCTCCTAGGTGTTCATTAGACATGACTGCCTGACTGACACATTCTTAAATGAGGTGTGAAAGTGAAGAATGATCATCGCAGTTAATTTTCCAATTTAAGCAAATGAGGTGTGTACTGCAACACACCTTTCTTGTCCTCAAAACAACAAGCACGAAGATGCGTACAAATACACACCTTGTCATGTGTTACCCAAACGCACCTTGGTGAGCTATCTAAACACACCTTGGTGTGTTCCCAAAACACAACGTAAGTTGTGTTTCATGCTTGTCCTAAATTTGACACACTTTCATGTGTGTTCTGCAGAAAGATGTGTTTTGGCACACTTCTTGATGTGTAACAAAGCACACCTTTAGTTGTCTTTTCAGAACACACCTTACCAGGCACCCAAAACTATAATGCTACATTTACATAATTATTTGCAGAAAACATCAGCAGTGGCCCACAAATGGTTTACTGACCTTTTAAAAAAAAATTATTTACTATGGTTTTCAAATAACTATTCTGGGTAAGTTCACAAACTTTAATTTTAGATTGTGTCTCATCACACAAAATACGGTCTACTTGCCACAAATTGTTGCAACAAGAAGGGAAAACCTCAAAAGATGAAAGTACACATGCAGGTCCGTAGCTGGGGTATTTCAAGGGGGCTCTTATCCATTTGTCTGATGAAAAACGTTTAGCGTAGGGTGGGGGTAGGGAAGAAATAGCGCTTTAATAATCAAACGTCAGTTTGGATCGCTCTAGTATTGTAAGTCTATTAATTCCCTACTATAAAAAAGCTAGTGCATTATTGTTATAACTCTGACAGTCCGTATCACAACAAGGGGCCACAGTAACATTAAATGTCACAGCAAATTTGATAGCTCTGCCATTTGCGGAAGCATGGTAGCAAATAGCTCCACCACTTCTTCAAAGTCTATTTGCATGTGGTAATGGATATGCATAAGTGCAAGTGACGCTAATCTGTTCTCACTCATCGTGCATCACATATAGGTGTTTAACCTTCGCATCGCGCTGAAGGACCTTTTGCACTCGCAGCTAGTTACAGGCAGAGTGGATAGTATTTTGAGCAGAGTGAATATGTTGGGAAATTCATCCTCGTCACACTGCTTCAGGGCTGTGGCACATGAGCCTGGGAGCTCTTCCTCCTCTGCATACTTGATTCTCCACTGCCAAAATTCTGCCAGGAAGAGCTGTGGAGACAGAAGATCGTCCCTGTACATATCGATGACCCCTTGTAACTCTTGCGACTTGGTTTGATTCTCGTTCATTACAGAGGGAACCAAAGCAAGCAGCCTTGAGGCTTGGACGGTGACGGCATCGAAGCGCTCTCCTAGCTGCAAAATGATGTGGCCAAGAAATGGAGCAGCCACGTTGATCCGATAATACTCCTTTGCTGTTGGAGCTGGAGCGTTGGCACGATGACGTTGCCTGCCAGCAACTCTGGGAGGTGTTGGCGCCACTCCCACCTTAGCTGCCATTGCCATTGCCTTCTCATACGCATCATCATACATCTCGTCCATATCGGCACGCATGTCCTGATACGACTTGAGCACACTTATGTGCCATGACTTCCAAAACATACACGACATACTTGAAGGATTCATAAAAATGCTCGTACGCTTTAGACCTCTCTGCCCATCTGGTCGTACAAAGAGTTATAAGAGGCTTTTTCCTTGCATTTTCAGGATATTGATCCTTGATTACTGCTGATAGGAAGCCATTTCGCTTAGGGCTGTAATTGAAAAAAATGCACACTTTCTTCACCTTATCATATTTTGGATTTCTGGAAGACCGCAACAAGAACTTATCAGAAGGTTAAGACTGTGCCCCGCACAATGGATGTACACTGCCTTTGGTTCACGTTGGCGTATTTCGGCTTGTACAGCAACCCCCTTGCTGCTCATGGCAGCCACGCCATCACATCCCTGGCCACGGCAATCTGTTATGGGAATGTTAAGGTCTCTCCAGCACTCCAGGATAGAATTTGAAATTGCAGCTCCAGTTGTCCGCTCCAGGCTCTTGAAATCTATGAACTCTTCTCATATATCCCTGTTACTATCGACAAAACGTATGACGGCGAGTTTTTCTTCATTATGAGATGTAGCCTCGTTGGCCAAGATGGAGAAAAAACGAACATCTAAGATCTCTTGTGCGATTCTTGCTTGGATAATTTTTTTTCCTATCACCTCAATCATCTCGTTTTGGGACTGGGGGGAAATGTGTGTTACCCTGTTGGCGTTGCACAAATGCTGTGCAAGCATAATTATCATTGTCTTCTGACATCAGCTTCAGCAACGCACGGAAATTTCCTGGATTTCCAGGCTGGTCAAGCTTTTCCTTGCCACCTCGAAGAGCAATGCACTAGCGCCCACAATATAGCACTGCCTTAGCTATGAGTTGCAGTAGTTTTCGATTTTCTTTGATTTGTTTCTCTCTCTGTACTAATATGACACTGGATGGTTGCCGTTGGGTTTTCCATTGTTTCGCAAAAGGCCTTAGCAGCTAACATTGCATCTCTGCGGTACTGTTTTTCAGCGTGTGGGACAATGACGTTAGTGTATTGAGCCCACTTATTGAAAGGAATTGTGACAAGGGCTCCCTTATTTGAATGGTCAGCAGCGAAAAGTGCACATGGCACGCAAAAAGCACCATCTAGACAAGGGCTGTATTTGAGCCAAGGGCGATTTCATGTGTATTCCAAGCGGAAGGAGCGTTGGCAGCCATTATCATAGGTTTCAGGAAACTTGTAGTCAAAGGAAGGAACGAAATGCCTAGTAAGGAGCTTATATTTTGTCCCCCTATCCATTGCATTGATTAATCTGTTCAACTGCTCTGGTGTCTTTGTACTGTCAATGTAGCGGCCAATGTCTTCGCTACTGCCTTGCGCTGATGTCAGTTGTGGAATATCTGTGGCAGCACGCCCACTAGCACTGCAAACATGGGAAGCCAAGGATGCTTGCCACCTGGCAGAAATTGTATGGGGGGTTTCTTGCATTTCTTGAGCTAAGCTCGAGCTTTTGTTGACACTGGTTTGGCTACTACTTTCAACTTGATAACTAGAGCATGCTTGCTCACTGATAGAAATTACATCGAGGTTTTCAACTTGGGGCTCTAGAGCGACACTCGAAGTTTGACTGTCACTTTCTTCAACTTCTCCTGTTTGGCCTTTCTCAAGCTCATCTACATTTTGTTCAGCCTCAGACTGGGAATCTTCTACTTTAAAAAAGAAGTTTGTAATCAAACTCGCTGTTTTACTCTTCTTTTTTGGAGGCATCGTAAAGTGAATCAGCGGTGGCTGTATCAAAGGGAATGGCAATAGATGGCGAAATGAAAGGAAAGCCTTTGGAAAAGCCATAATTCGTCCAGACATTGTCGTACATGCCGGGAAAACCCGCTCTGACACTGGCCAATCACAAGCGACTGTTCCCATGCCTTACCACACATGAGAGAAGGCCAAAAATGTCACTACTTAACTTTGTACAAACCCCGACAGAAAAGGCGTATTCAACTCTTTTTACTTAATACTAGCTGCTGGAAAGTGTTAAAATTGTTTAGTTGAACATTTCAAAGAAGTAAATCTAAAAAAAAAAAAAACATTGCCAGCCACACGGTTTTCTGAAATGAAATTCATTCACAAATAGGTCGAAGAACTAAAAACAAATCATTAGCAACATTCAAATGGTTTTGCAATGTCGATGGCTCCCAAAACCGAAAACATAACAGTGAAAACAACAAATATGTTATTTTGAATAGGGTAGCGCAAACTCAATCCTGACAATCCTGAAAATCCAACAGTCGGCGCTTGGTTAGGTCGGCAACCGCAAACAAAAAAAAAAAAAACATCTTGGGCCTCAAGGGGGTTCATTCGAACCCCTCGAAAATTCTCTACACACATCATCATGGTGTGTTTAAGATGTCACAAACGGTGAGGTATCCAGCAAGGAAATAGCAAGAGTAGTTAGTCAACTCTGTACTGGTACACAGTATGACTATACATGTAGGGTGTGAATTTCTATTCCTTTCAACTGGCTGGTATTTTTTACAGGTCACAGGTCATTGTTTTACTAATATCAAAACAACCCTTAACCTTTACTAATACTAACCTTAAGCCTAAACATTGTCTTAGTGTAGTATTTAGGCCTAAGGTTAGCATTAGGAAGGCATTAGGGTTGTTCCACTGTTAGTAAAATAATGACCTGTGACCTGTAAAAAATACCAGCCGCCTTTCAACAGCCATGCTAACTTGCACTGGATATTTCATATTACAAGAATTCCTGAGAGTGCCTGAGTACTTTTTTTTATCCAAGGGGGGTAAGATGACAATCAAGTCATAGTCAATAAGTCAAAGTACTCTATATTTGTCGGTAACTTTCCGCAGCAAATATTATGGGATGCCAAGGGGGCAAATATATTCATAGTGTGGGTAAAAAATTGGCTTAGTTCTGACATGTTCGAACCAGTTTGATTTTTTTACATCCTTTGTTTCAGATTATAAGTAGTCTCAGATGAAGGAAAATAAAAGCCAATCTGCTTTCAAAAAAGTTTGAAACCCAAATTCACACCATCAGCATGTATGCATTTGTGCCATTATTTACCGTGGCATGGAGTGTTGCATATTGTTCAGAAAAATGGCAAGAAATTCATTGTGGAGAAATACACTTCCTGTATTGAAGACATACCTTAAGGGAAGAGGGTTCTTTTATTCTTGACTACATTCTGCCATTGCTTGCATATACAACTTAACTATACCTAACATGAAAGCCCAAAACTCCCATGCTACATACTAAACTGTGTTTTGATCGAGTAGACTCTTTCAAGTCACTTTTCCTCAATCCTGCTCTCTGAAGATTTGAAAGTTACATGTAGTAATGTAAGACCTTTTTCAGTAAAAACAGAACTTAAAGTAAACATTTGTAAATGAATGAAAATGTTATTTTCACCTGGTTTGAATTTATGTCAAGCTTCACCTTCAAAGTTTGTGACAAATTATCAGTGAAGTAGCTGATGGGGTGTTTAGTGTATAGATCATACAATGTACATGCCAGAGCTTTTAGCAAGAGCATGCGGGTCCAACTCAAGGCTTTGTGTAATTGTTTTACATTATGATAGCAATAACGAGGATGTTTTGATATCATGGTATAATTTTGAAATGTATGCATGTGTAACAAGAATAAGCTATTATTGAAAGATTTAGGTGATTTAGGTTGAGTTGTTAAAATAGACCTGAAAATGTGTTGGCTTCACCCCTGTGAAAATATTGGTACAGTAATAAATGCATTAGTTAATTATGTGCTCAAATAGTAAAGGTGTGTTGCCATTAAAGGGTATGTGTTATGATGACTCTGGCAGATTTTTCCAGTCAAAGAACATTAATTTTCCATCTTATTATCTTATGGTGTGTTGCAAACTAATCTTAAGGTATGTTCTTAATAAATACAAGGTGTGTAATTCTTACACACCATTACACATAAGGTGTGTAATTCTTACACACCTTATGTGTTTACTTACACACATTAGTGTGCTTTCTTGAACCGTGAAATAAAACAGTGAAAAGTTGTGTCACCACTACACACCTTGGTGTGTTAGGAACTCACAAGGTGGGTTAGGAAAACACACCTTATGCAGACTGACAAACTAACATTAACTGAGTGAGTGAGTCACTGACGGACTTACCAAGCCATTGACTGACTGGCCGCCCGACTAACCAACTGACCAACTCACCACCCCTAACTCAATGACAAACTGAGGGTGACCAAAGGACTGACTGCCTGGCCAACAGACTGATCAACCCACCAACCAGTGAACCAACCAATGAACCAACAGACTGACTGATCAACTAAGAGACAGGCAAGTGGCTGGTTTGATGGTTGACCAGTCGTTAATAGGCCATTTCCGACTTCATGGCAGCCTCTTTTTCAAATCGAGTCCAGCTGCAAATGTTTTCTGGTGGTAAGTAGTTTTACTTTATATATGAAAAAAAATAACAAAAACAAAACAAAAAAAACAACAACAAAACAAAAACGTCATTGTCGTAAGGAAGACTTCGCACTATGACTCGCATTGAAAAAGAGGCTGAAGTCCACTGGGAAATGGCCTATTGATTGCTTGCTTGTTGCTGATCAAGCAATTACACATTTAAACACGACTCGATATTTAGCGTTGACTGATTTGTTTTCTCCCTCATCTTTCAGTTCCCTCAAAGGCTCCCAGTGGACTGACAGTGACTGCAATCACTTCCACAAGTGTCATAGCATCTTGGCAGCCACCACCCACAGACTCCAGAAATGGGATCATCAAAGGGTTTAAATTGTTCTATAGAAGGAAAGGCTCTGATGAGAAACCAGTTGTTCTACACATTGGCAGTGCTTCAATTCACACAGAAACTGTTACTGGGTTGGATAAATCTACAGAATATGAATTCCAGGTGTTGGCCTTCACCTCTGTTGGTGATGGACCAAAGAGTTCTCCTCAATTTGCCAAAACAAAGAAAGATGGTAAGTGAGGGTTGTCAGCATAAGGTAAGGGATTATGTGATTCAATCGTCCTGTGCGTTTTGTCAAGGCCTCAAGTCAGTATCTTGCGTACAGAGCTGGAAACCGCAAAAGCTATTTCAATAAAAGTTGTTGGGTGTGATTAATAACAATAATAATAATAATAATAATAATAATAATAATAATAATAACAATGATAATATTAGAAATAATAGTAATGATGATGATGACGATCATGATAACTTGACGAAGTGAGATGGTACAGATGTGTCTAGTACTGTGATGACATTGACTAGCGTGGCGTGAGCTAGGCCTAGTTGTTTGAAGCAGGTGGGGCAACTTACACCGTGTCGACTTACAGGCTTTAAAAGTGCTTAATCGAGGGTTAGCCCTAACCGTGGTTCGAACAACTGGGCCTTTGCGTTGTCTGTTTGTGAGACGCCCCAGAAAGCAGCGAGTATATACGGAGCCTAACGAGGTGGGCACTGCTTATTAAAAGAAACTAAGTACTAAGACAAAGTTCGGTTTCAGTAAGAACAACAACAAAAGATACTTAATCAGACGCATGTTTCATAAGTAAACACGATACTAGCCACAGCTTGAACTAGATGGGCTTCTGAAACGATGAGCTACCTCCAGCATGAAGATTTAGAGAAAACATTATGGAACTGCTGTCAACAATAACCTGCAGCTTACAAGGTATACTGATGACGCGAACAGAACAGAGAAATTCTAGTGATAATAAAGCGAGACACGTTTGACTAAGAAAAGTAGATCGAAACGCATCAAGTTCTTTTCACTGTTTGCCGTCCTCGTAGCCAATAACATCACCACTTACCTAAGCTCGTCTAACAGACGTCTCTACTAACCAATTAGGTCTATAACGAGTATTTGCACGATCCAGTGAGAAGATACATTTATGTTGACTCTAGAGATGACTTCCGAAACGTCAGTCAATGTCATCAAGAACAGTCCTTCTCAGGAGTGCGCTAACCCGGATGATCTTAGTTCATTAAGTTTTGCCGTTAAATCTTTTGTCATTGTCTTTGATCCGTTTTCGGTCATCAGTTCCATACGGTGGTGAAAAACACCACAAAGATTGGTCTGTGCGGATAGCGCGGGTTACAGCTGCAGTCGGCAAAGTTATTGAGAATAAACCCATAATGCATCGGCATGTTCGGGCACCAAGCGCGGGAAAACGGATTTAGTCTTGTTTCTGATTGCGTAAAAAGATGTGGCGAGAGTTTCTGGGCAATGATTAAATATAGTAATGTTAAGCCAAAAGCAATTCTACTTGAGATGGTTAAGTTGTTCTTAAAGGGGATGCTGAAACACAAAGAATGTAAACTTTGTAGTGATGGCGAATTTGTTTGGACACCACAGATACTCTGACGCTGGCTCTCTCCATTGGTGGTATATGTTCGTTAACTATACTGCTGTTCATTGCTGTTACGTGCTACAGAAAGAGAAGAAAGCGAGGTCAAAAGAAGTGGTAGGCTTTTATTTTTGTTTTGCTTTACATCATGTATGAACAACCCATCACTTATAGGAGAATGAATGGTTTGATACTTCTTAATGCAATCTGTTTGATTTCACATCCGCGGTTCATATATGGAAAAATTCATATATCATTTCACATTCATTCCTCACGGGCTCAATAGAACCCACAAATGACCAGCTCCTAACGTCAGTGGCTTCCTAGCTCAGTTGGTTAGGGCGTCGCACCGGTATCGCGAGGTCACGGGTTCAAACCCCGTTGAAGTCCTGAATTTTTCAGGCTTCTATACGCAATTGCATAAATTGCGTTCATAATTGCGAGGATCATAGCTTACTTAATTTGGAATTGTCGATCGTAGCATTATGCACACTCTTGCTTCTACTGCCATGCTTCGGCCGCGTAAATCATAAGCAAATGCACGTCCTGGATAACCTTAAGGCTTTTGTATACGGAAAAAAGTTTTCTGGTAAGGGGTTTCGAAATGGCAGAGAACCGTTTACATGAGAAATCTTGGGTGACCTTACGCAGAGAACAGCTTGCTTTAAAGGCTGAGAGCCAGTAGACACCACACCCTTACCAGAGATAAATTAGGACATACAGAGTATGAGCAAACTCGAAATCTGAAGGGACCTGTCTTTTTGACATAAACGGTAAAGGGTAGGATGGACGGGTAACCCTCCTAAGGAGGAACTATACCTTGAGTACCTGCTACTGACTACCGACTACTCACTGATCATTTACTACTACTTTCGTTTCTCATTAAGCCGTCTTGTCACGGAGTTACTTCTGAAGAAAATTAAATCGTCCCTTTTACTCCATCTGTGTCTGTAATGAAGGAACTGCTGTGCGCCATCTTGAATTTCAATGCCAGACACTGGGTAAAATGCTAATGCACAGCAAATCTGCAAAAGTAGAAGCATAAATAATCACTATCTCTGAGACAGATGTGCTTACCAAATAAAACGATTTTCTCCTTCATAGAAAACAGGTAAAAACTATTCTTAATACAACAAAGATATGACCTCTCCGTTGGTTGAGTGAAGTTAATTTTCAAGTAAAATTAAAGATTAATACTTTGTAACCGCCCGTTTTATATTTTTTTTGTTGTTGTTCAAGAAAGCAGATTTTTCTTGAATCCTACAGGAGTACGCCTTAGGCAAGGTTGAGCAAAAAAGCGCGATGTTACTCGTGACCAATCATTGAGAACTCTAGTGATTGCTAGCATACCCAAGTGTCTGGCTACTAGAAAACATTTCGCAATCTGATTGGCTCCACAAGCAGTCAAAGTGCGCCTCCAGTATTATTGTGATTGTAGTTGAAAGGAATATCAAAATAAACCGTTAATAAATCACATTTGTTGACAATGTTTGTTTAGCAACAGAACATGCACTGGGGTCTGCCAAAACACTTCAACTGCTTACTCCCGGTTTCTATCGGATCCACTATTAAGGGTGAAGCCCCAAGCCAACTATCAACTAACAAATACCTATCGCAAGCATTCTAAATATAAAAAAAGGTGGATACCAGTTAATATAAAAGGACGCTGGTTGAGTTTAAGATTACTAGCTTAGCCAGCAAAAGTTTCCTAATTAAGAAAACTTACTTATTTTTCAAAGTAAAATGTCACGTTATCTCCAATCAACATAAATGGAGCCCAGTCGCAAACCATGTCAAAGCCGTGACCTCTCATCCACTTCATGGCCTGGTGAAGAGATTCACTGGCACTCTCACTACGAACAAGATGCTCGTAGAAACGACACATCAGCTGCTCTGTTGTTTTGTCACTTACTACCCATAGAGCCACCAACACGGACCGTGCACCGTGCGATACCAACGACGCCTTCGGCTCTAATCTGGCCACGTGCACTATGACAGCAGCTAAGTACCACCTGTTTAGCTCGCAGTTGAACTTGTGCAATGTCAGACATCGTCAAAAGGTAATCTTCTTCGTCAGGAGTCCTGTCAGAAGGGCGTACCGGAGAGAGGGAGGGCAATTTCCCCTCGGTCGGCATTACCAAGGGCTGCAAAATGTAATAGACTTACTGAATGTAACCTGTCAAGTATCACTTGCTTTGTGGCTTTCTCTCCTAGCAAAGGTTGAACACCTAGCAGTCGTGCAATCATGGCTGCTTCACTTCCTGCCCATGGTAACCTAGAAAAGGCCATGTTCTTTCCTTTGTAACGCACCGTACCAACATCTGGATCCCCCACTATCAGTGCGCCTGTCTGACTGTGATAGTCTCCAGGACTGTCCTGAATGAGCTTGAGAGTCGTCAAGGAAGGAACAATGCGGATTCTGAAAGTCTCTGATAAATACCACCCGTCTTCATCAACTAAAGCTGAAAATGGAACTTGGTTTAAGGAGCGATCAGGAACAACAATGAGCTCGCGCTCCTCAAGTAGATCAGCTACCGGACTGATAAACATTCTGTAATACAAAGAAACGCTCGATTCAGAGTATTGACTTTCTTCATCTTCTTCCTCTATAAGTCTCAATGCTGCGAGGCTCTCAACGTCATTTAAACATCGATCTTCGCAATCTTCCTCGGCTAAGATACTAAATCTTCGAAAACTTTTAGCAAAGAATGATACTGGTATATGCCGGGTCGTCTCCTTAAGTCTGGCAAATAGTAGAGATTTATGTATGTGAAATAATAATTGATCCCTGCCTCGCCCATTCTGCTGGGTCGGACCTGAGTCTCCTGGGTCCTCCTCACACCAGCACTGATTAGGCAACTGCAACTGACACAATGGTGTTGTTTAAAAAAAATCGACCTGCATGAAAGACCATAAAACCGCTATGAAACCATTTCGTTTGACAAGCATGTGCTTGAGTTTTGTTGCACAACAAGTGGGCAAGCAGTATTCTGTAAGTACAAGAGAAATTTATTCACTTTTGAATACGTGGGGAAAGAAAAAACCCTAACGTCGCCTATTATCGCACGTGTACCCCGTCAGCCATGTTGCCGACCTTCAGGCTCGCTTACGCTGCCCCCCCCCACCCCCCAACGGGTTAGTGAGTGATCAGAGTCGCTCAGAACGATCAGAAACTGTTCACAGATATTTCAGGTGCCTGTGACAAGATCTTCCAGCAAATGTTGCACAATCAAATTCAAAACAAGCAGTGAAAACATTGATTCACTATTAACAATTGTTGAATTACCATTATTAGCGTACATACAGGCACATCCATGCACCTATAATGTCTACATAACGCAGAAACAGATAGATCAGCCGCCTAATAAGCTATCTATAGCCATATCGAATACTTGAAATTTCGGACTATGAAATAAAATTATTATTATTAATGCTTTATTTAAACTGAAATATCCGATCAGCGATTTTAACGTAAAGCGCTGGTATAAACCGGAGATCAGTACATAAGAAATATACTAAAAATACAAATTCAATCGTCAATGCAAGTTAAGATTAATTACAATATAAAAGAGAACTTATACACTACATATGTGTTGCGTCTTGTCTAATTCT
>BLFK01000070.1:52703-55363 GCA_014634185.1 Astreopora myriophthalma | reverse complement strand
AAACTTACTTATTTTTCAAAGTTAAATGTCACTTTATCTCCAATCAACATAAATGGAGCCCAGTCGCAAACCATGTCAAAGCCGTGACCTCTCATCCACTTCATGGCCTGGTGAAGAGATTCACTGGCACTCTCACTACGAACAAGATGCTCGTAGAAACGACACATCAGCTGCTCTGTTGTTTTGTCACTTACTACCCACAGAGCCACCAACACGGACCGTGCACCGTGCGATACCAACGACGCCTTCGGCTCTAATCTGCCCACGAGCACTATGACAGCAGCTAAGTACCACCAGTTTAGCTCGCAGTTGAACTTGTGCAATGTCAGACATCGTCAAAAGGTAATCTTCTTCTTCAGGAGTCCTGTCAGAAGGGCGTACCGGAGAGAGGGAGGGCAATTTCCCCTCGGTCGGCATTACCAAGGGCTGCAAAATGTAATAGACTTACTGAATGTAACCTGTCAAGTATCACTTGCTTTGTGGCTTTCTCTCCTAGCAAAGGTTGAACACCTAGCAGTCGTGCAATCATGGCTGCTTCACTTCCTGCCCATGGTAACCTAGAAAAGGCCATGTTCTTTCCTTTGTAACGCACCGTACCAACATCTGGATCCCCCACTATCAGTGCGCCTGTCTGACTGTGATAGTCTCCAGGACTGTCCTGAATGAGCTTGAGAGTCGTCAAGGAAGGAACAATGCGGATCCTGAAAGTCTCTGATAAATACCACCCGTCTTCATCAACTAAAGCTGAAAATGGAACTTGGTTTAAGGAGCGATCAGGAACAACAATGAGCTCGCGCTCCTCAAGTAGATCAGCTACCGGACTGATAAACATTCTGTAATACAAAGAAACGCTCGATTCAGAGTATTGACTTTCTTCATCTTCTTCCTCTATAAGTCTCAATGCTGCGAGGCTCTCAACGTCATTTAAACATCGATCTTCGCAATCTTCCTCGGCTAAGATACTAAATCTTCGAAAACTTTTAGCAAAGAATGATACTGGTATATGCCGGGTCGTCTCCTTAAGCCTGGCAAATAGTAGAGATTTATGTATGTGAAATAATAATTGATCCCTGCCTCGCCCATTCTGCTGGGTCGGACCTGAGTCTCCTGGGTCCTCCTCACATCAGCACTGATTAGGCAACTGCAACTGACACAATGGTGTTGTTTAAAAAAAGTCGACCTGCATGAAAGACCATAAAACCGCTATGAAACCATTTCGTTTGACAAGCATGTGCTCGAGTTTTGTTGCACAACAAGTGGGCAAGCAGTATTCTGTAAGTACAAGAGAAATTTATTCACTTTTGAATACGTGGGGAAAGAAAAAACACTAACGTCGCCTATTATCGCACGTGTACCCCGCCAGCCATGTTGCCGACCTTCAGGCTCGCTTACGCTGCCCCCCCCCACCCCCCAACGGGTTAGTGAGTGATCAGAGTCGCTCAGAACGATCAGAAACTGTTCACAGATATTTCAGGTGCCTGTGACAAGATCTTCCAGCAAATGTTGCACAATCAAATTCAAAACAAGCCGTGAAAACATTGATTCACTATTAACAATTGTTGAATTACCATTATTAGCGTACATACAGGCACATCCATGCACCTATAATGTCTACATAACGCAGAAACAGATGGATCAGCCGCCTAATAAGCTATCTATAGCCATATCGAATACTTGAAATTTCGGATTGTGAAATAAAATTAAAAAAAACTTATGGATTCCATAGTTGTGACCTCACACTATTGACAAAACTGTCCATTCTTTTCACAAGTGGACTCATAACTATAGAATCGAGAGATTCTTTCAAAGAATCTACAAATCAAATAAACGCCCTGGACTTCGGGTAAATTTGCATACAACTCACTGTTTTTCAACACGGTGTCAAAACCCAATGTGAACAAGACATTAAATTGTCCCTTTCAGTATTGTTTTCCCAAAGCATGAGCAGGCCATAATTAGTCCAACAATGGGAGTCCACATATCTGAAGCTAACGCAATCATAATGGTGTCATTAATACTCGATTACTATAGATTTGCAGATCACAAAGGCGAGCCAGACAGGGTGAGTCTATGTGCTCTAGGAATCTATCGAATCTCGTCCTTTCTCCATCACAGAAATTTCTTCAAATTTCTGCCACTTGCACAGTGGCTTTCCTTCACATTATTCCACAAAATACAGATCCTTCACAATATATCACGCTCATGTGAGATATCTGCCCCAGATAAAGCACCGACAGATGCCAGCTTTATCTCAGACTTTCTGACCAGACATTTTTTAGTATCCCTCAGCTCTTCTAGATCCTCTCCCGAATTGAGGACGTGTTTCGGGACGTATTTGCCACCGGATACTTCTCTTGATGCTATAGTCTCCAGGACACACGCAATGTATTCATCCAGGCCGGGCTGCCTTCCTTGTCTGCTATAAGCATCTTTCAAAAAGAGTTTCACTATTCCTGCACACTGCCCGGAGGTCAATGCTGATTTCAGTTTCGCATACATGCTCGGGGGTTCAGGGAAAGTGGCGCCATCATCTGATTCAGATTCAAGATCTTCTTGTTGAGGATCACCTGAGTCTTTCTCAGCAGATGCAGCTTCGCCAGCTTGTTTTGCCAGAACAGATCGCTTCACCAAGTTAAATGCTACGTCCGGTTTGTTGTCTA
>BLFK01000070.1:45203-50203 GCA_014634185.1 Astreopora myriophthalma | reverse complement strand
CCTAACAGCTCACTTCAGATAGATGTCCTTTCATTTCCCTATATAAACACAGTTCCTAAGTCTCCGTACGATCTGGCTTCTCCATTTAAGTCACCAATTTGTATTCTGATGGCAAGTGCTTTTTCAAGATATTCTTTAGCGGCTTTGTCATATTCACCAACAGATTGAAACACAGTTCCTAAGTTTCCTACGAGGTGGCCTCTCCTGTTTTGTCACCTATCTCTTTCTTGATAGCAAGTGCTTTCTCAAGATATTCCTTCGCTTTGTCACATTCACCAAGAGATATAAATACAGTTCCTAAGTTTCCGTACAAGCTAGCTTCTCCCCTTTTGTCACCAATCCCTTTTTTGATGACAAGTGTTTTCTCAAGATATTCTTTAGCTTTGTCATATTCACCAAGACGCTTAAACACAGTTCGTAAATTACTGTAAATTGCTGCCTCCCCATAGCTGTTTGTCCACAATTCGTGTTTTGATGGCAAGTGCTTTCTCATGATATTCTTTAGCTTTGTCATATTCACCAAGCGATATAAATACAGTTCCTAAGTTTCCGTAGGAGCTGACTTCTCCCCTTTCGTCACCAACCTCTTTTGTGATGACAAGTGCTTTCTCAAGATATTCTTTAGCTTTGTCATTTTCTCCAACAGATTGAAACAGAGTTCCTAAATTTCCGTAATCTTTTACCTCCCCCTCTTTGTCACCAATTTTTATTCTGATGGCAAGTGCTTTCTCAAGATATTCTTTAGCTTTTTCTTTTCACCAACAGATTGAAACACAGTTCCTAAGTTTCCGTACGAGCCGGCTTTTCCCCTTTCGTCACCAATCTCTTTTGTGATGACCAGTACTTTCTCAAGATAGCCTTTAGGTTTGTCATATTCTCCAACAGATTGAAACAGAAATGGGAGACAGAAACAATGAAGCATACACTAATGAAAAGGTTGGAATAATATCTTATGATCTCGGTGACTACCACAAAGCTAAGGAATATCTTCGTGAAAGCACTTGCGATCACAATACAAATTGGTGACAAAGAGGGAGAAGCCATCTCGTACGGAAACTTGGGGATTGTTTGTCAATCTGTTGGTGAATATGACAAAGCGAAAGAATATCTTGAGAAAGAACTTGCCACCAAAAAAGAGATTGGTGACAAAAGGGGAGAAGCCAGCTCGTACGAAAACTCAGGAACTGTGTTTATATTTCTTGGTAAATATGACAAAGCGAAAGAATACCTTGAGAAACCAATTACCACAAAAAAAGACGAAAGGGGAGGAGCTGGCTCGAACGGAAACTTAGGAACTGCGTTTCAATCTGTTGGTGAATATGACAAAGCTATACAATATCTCGAGAAAGCACTTGTCATCAGAATACAAATTGGTGACAAAGAGGGGGAGGCAAAAGATTACGGAAATTTGGGAACTGTGTTTCAATTTGTTGATTAATGTTGGAAGGTCCACGACCCTAAAGATTCTTTCATTTTACCATCATACACTTTGCATAAGTCACATAACCGAGCCGTTCCAGTTGAGCTATATAGTCTATGAAACAGAAATAATTACCTATTGTGTTTTATGCATTATTAAGGCCAAAATGAGGACAAAAACATACAATAAAGATCTCTATCAGGCTTCATAACCATCTCAATCTATTAACTATGATCAACAACGCAATATCCCTGAAAGGCATTGGACTGTGCTAGACTAACTTGGACGCTCGCACATAACAATCTGAGGTAACCAAGTATAAGTCTTTCCTTCAAACTCAAACAGGTTGGCTGCAACTCGTTGCTAGGATCGAGTTGTCGTCTCAAAGGACATCATCGTTTCCCTTGCTTAAACCCGTTCATATTCTCGACAGGCCTCCCAGGTTGACACATGGTTAACACACGGGCCACATGACACATGAGCCAGAACACACACTCACACGCTCTGTTTAAACAGCCGTTGACGCCAATATGTGAGCTGTGAATCCCCTTCAACAGCTTGCTCCTAGAAGCACGTGGAACCTCAACTCGCTCTCTTTTCAGGATGAGGCCATCCTGGATTGACATCTCGTCACGCATGCTGAAGTAAGGGGAGATAATACTGGGTAGGTTACTCTTATACTCCGGCCAGCCCTTCTTAATCACGGCTTTTAACACTTGAAGAGATTCGTCCGCTTCGGTGTCTCGCTAGATCTGCGAATACTTGATACCGGCATATACTTGATCATGTTAATGGTCTTAAACACTCTGACTCGTCTTGATCATCCGCTGGGATAAATGCCCTTGAAAGGGTGTCTGCCAAGAAGATCTTGTTTCCCTTCTCATACTTCACCTCCAGGTCGTACTTCCGTAAATGAATTTATCATGCGTTTCAAACGCTTGGGCGCACTATGCAAAGGCTTCTTAAGAATTGATTTCAATGGCTTGTGATTACTGAAAACCACTCTCTTTCTGCCAAACGTGTAGTCATCAAACTTCTCCATGGTGAAAACAATAGCAAGCATCCTCTTTCTATCCATGCGTAGTGGGACTCTGTTCGTTAACGCCGCAGTTTCATGGGCTATGGGGTGTCCGCCCTGCATAATGGTCACACCAAGACCAGCTTGGCTGCTGTCACACTACCTCTAGCGGCCCGTTTGGCTTGTAGTAGGATAGCACAGGGGTAGACACGATGAGGCTCGTGACCTCACTCCAAGCCCGTTCTGAAAATCAGAGGGATTGTTGAAATGACTTGAAACTGAATCCAGGCGATGTGTCCCGTCTAAATGGTAGGGTTAGTTATCTCAGTCGTTTCCTGCCAAACCTACCCGACGTGATGAAACCGCTCCGTGACCTGACACATAACGATGTAGAATGGTGTTGGTCCAACGCACAGAACGGGCTTGGAGTGAGGTCACGAGCCTCATCCCGTCTACCCCTGTGCTATCCTACTACAAGCCAAATGGGCCGCTAGAGGTACAGTGTGACAGCAGCCAGGCGCGACGAGATGTCAACATGCGCGACGAGATGTCAATCCAGCATGGCCTCATCCTGAAAAGAGTGCGAGTTGTGGTTCCACGTGCTTCTAGGAGCAAGCTGTTGAAGGGGATTCACAGCTCACATATTGGCGTCAAAGGCTGTTTAAACAGAGCGCGTGAGTGTGTGTTCTGGCTCATGTGTCATGTGGCCCGTGTGTTAACCATGTGTCAACCTGGGAGGCCTGTCGAGAATATGAACGGGTTTAAGCAAAGGAAACAGTGATGTCCTTTGAGACGACAACTCGATCCAAGCAACGAGTTGCAGCCGACCTGTTTGAGTTTGAAGGAAACGTGACTTCCTGAGGTTCACCAAGGAATGGGACTTTGAACATCTCACGAGGAGCCCTTCGTCTCAAAGGACATCATCGTTTCCCTTGCTTAAACCCGTTCATATTCTCGACAGGCCTCCCAGGTTGACACATGGTTAACACACGGGCCACATGGCACATGAGCCAGAACACACACTCACACGCTCTGTTTAAACAGCCGTTGACGCCAATATGTGAGCTGTGAATCCCCTTCAACAGCTTGCTCCTAGAAGCACGTGGAACCACAACTCGCACTCTTTTCAGGATGAGGCCATCCTGGATTGACATCTCGTCACGCATGCTGAAGTAAGGGGAGATAATACTGGGTAGGTTACTCTTATACTCCGGCCAGCCCTTCTTAATCACGGCTTTTAACACTTGAAGAGATTCGTCCGCTTCAGTGTCTCGCTAGATCTGCGAATACTTGATACCGGCATATACTTGATCATGTCAATGGTCTTAAACACTCTGACTCGTCTTGATCATCCGCTGGGATAAATGCCCTTGAAAGGGTGTCTGCCAAGAAGATCTTGTTTCCCTTCTCATACTTCACCTCCAGGTCGTACTTCCGTAAATGAATTTATCATGCGTTTCAAACGCTTGGGCGCACTATGCAAAGGCTTCTTAAGAATTGATTTCAATGGCTTGTGATTACTGAAAACCACTCTCTTTCTGCCAAACGTGTAGTCATTAAACTTCTCCATGGTGAAAACAATAGCAAGCATCCTCTTTCTATCCATGCGTAGTGGGACTCTGTTCGTTAACGCCGCAGTTTCATGGGCTATGGGGTGTCAGCCCTGCATAATGGTCACACCAAGACCAGCTTGGCTGCTGTCACACTACCTCTAGCCGCCCGTTTGGCTTGTAGTAGGATAGCACAGGGGTAGACGCGATGAGGCTCGTGACCTCACTCCAAGCCCGTTCTGAAAATCAGAGGGATTGTTGAAATGACTTGAAACTGAATCCAGGAGATGTGTCCCGTCTAAATGGTAGGGTTAGTTATCTCAGTCGTTTCCTGCCAAACCTACCCGACGTGATGAAACCGCTCCGTGACCTGACACATAACGATGTAGAATGGTGTTGGTCCAACGCACAGAACGGGCTTGCTGTGAGGTCACGAGCCTCATCCCCTCTACCCCTGTGCTATCCTACTACAAGCCAAATGGGCCGCTAGAGGTACAGTGTGACAGCAGCCAGGCGCGACGAGATGTCGACATGCGCGACGAGATGTCAATCCAGAATGGCCTCATCCTGAAAAGAGTGCGAGTTGTGGTTCCACGTGCTTCTAGGAGCAAGCTGTTGAAGGGGATTCACAGCTCACATATTGGCGTCAACGGCTGTTTAAACGGAGCGCGTGAGTGTGTGTTCTGGCTCATGTGTCATGTGGCCCGTGTGTTAACCATGTGTCAACCTGGGAGGCCTGTCGAGAATATGAACGGGTTTAAGCAAAGGAAACAGTGATGTCCTTTGAGACGACAACTCGATTCTAGCAACGAGTTGCAGCCGACCTGTTTGAGTTTGAAGGAAACGTGACTTCCTGAGGTTCACCAAGGAATGGGACTTTGAACATCTCACGAGGAGCCCTCATCACAGTCGGGGTAACAGCAAAGCAGAGAGCGCTGTGAAGGAATCCAAGAAAATTCTCAGAAAGTGCAGAGCGAGTGGTTCAGACGCATTTCTAGACTTACTCAATACC
>BLFK01000070.1:20148-27648 GCA_014634185.1 Astreopora myriophthalma | reverse complement strand
TAGAGCAACTCAAGGCTGAGCTAGATGCAAGAAAAAGAAAGGTTAGGGAGGTATTCCCGTCATCTTGGTTAAAAACCACAGAGAACGACCTTTTCAAGTGCATGGTCGCTTTGGAAACTAGTGCTGACCCAGAAATGAAGGCTTCAATGATGGCGCTCAGAGAAACATTGGAAGACAAGTTGAAGAACCAACACAAAAACTTAGGCACCCTTGAATGCAAAGAGGCCCTGTCCGAACGAAAACAACTCTGCATAGAACTTGGCCGGCTGCAAAAAGGAGACCAAGACATGGTTAAAAGCCAGTTCGAGCCGTTGCCGTTGCCTTGTACACACCAAACCGTGGAAGATGATTATCAAGTGCTCAACTACAGACCTAAAACTCCATCTTACGTTCCACAAAATGACGTGGATCAGTTCTGGTCACAGTCGCCAGGCCCCATCAGAAAAGCTTCAGACATTTCAACGCTATCGGCAAACTTGGACGACAATGCACTCTCAGAGGAATTGCTTCGACACAGCAGTACGAAGAGACAAAGAGATCCTCCGCTGGGCCAAGGGCGTGTTAAGAGACAAAAGAATACACTCTTTAACTACTTTAGCACAAGTCAAAGGTTAAACTGAGTACAAGATTTCATGCACTTAGTGCTGTGATGGTGTAAGAGGAAAATAACTTAAGTCTAACGTCAGTGTGAATGCTCTTCAATAATGTGATGAGAGGATTTACTTTAAGATGATACTGGTTTTGTTGCTTCTGCTGCTACATGTATTTCCAGGCACAAATTCCCTTTTTTGCTAAGGTTCCAACTAAAATTTCGAACTAAATTTTCTGGTTGCACGATTTAAAAGAGGGTTCAGTTTTCGTCCTTTTCAAAAATGAAACTCTGGATATCTAAGAATAGCTGTCCAATTTCCGAACCCATGGCAATCTAGCCCCATCTTCAAATATTTATCCTCTTTAAGAGTGAATAGTAGAATTTTCCTTCCTCTCGAAAAATCGGGCGTTTTTGAAGAATTCTGGCTTTTGAACTTAGTGGGCGTAATGAAAATGTTGTCTTCTTCGGGGGTCGACCCGTTTTCATTTTCTTCTTTTTCAGGCGAGGATGCGGATCTGTCTGAAAGTCTTGATCGGAGATCCGTGTCTAACTCGGAGCCCATCTCGCTATAAAGTGATTCCAAATATTTGTGCGCCTTGGTCACGACCTCTCGGGATCTTTGCTTTTGATAATGCACTCTTGCCACAACAGAACTATGCTTCTGATCCTCGGCGATCGTGCCCTGCGCTGTACTATACTAAGTTTCTTAGAGCTGGCCGTCTCCACTATTTGTCGGTAACGAGTAGGGTGAATGTATTTCCTGATCGCATCAAACACCAATTTGCTCATCAGCTCGCCAAGTTTGTTGTGTTGGCCGCCATTTCTTATGACTAAGACGTAGTCACAAGTTGGTTTTAGGTTAGGGCGAATGTGGTCGATGTAGCCATCTAACACCTGCATGCTTGTGTCGGTAAGGAAAAGAGAGTCGAAGCCATTATATGTTCCTGTTGTTTTATTCATTTTCTGATCAACAAATCCACCATTGTTCTTTGCTGAGCGCACCATTTCAGCAGTTAAATACTGGTAGGTCATTGGGTGTGAGCCTTTAACCTTGATAAACAGATATACAGCAAGAAATTTTGTTGCAAAGGACAACTCTAGTGGAGATACTGTAGCTGGTTTATCCTTGCATGCTTTGAAAACGTTCTCATAGCGTGGCAAGTAGTGCTTAACAACCTCCAGAAGCTCCTCTAGTGTGGCCCAGTGTCCCTTGGATTCTAAGGTCTCGATGTCAAGTTCATTTGCCCATTGCAATCGCATCATCTTTGAAACTGTTTTACGGACTTTTTTCAGGTAGGCTTCTGTAGACGACAAACCCCTCAATACAACCTCGGATGCCCCGTTTACTTTTCTGAAATCCATCAGTTCGGCAATGGCGTCTAAATAACCAATGCGCTCCGCGTGCCCAAGTTTCCATTCGTCCTGCATTGTATCGACAAATTTGAAGAGTAGATTAGGTTAGCACAAACTAAAGTCAATTATGTGCAAAGAAAGTTCTTCTTCGTCCTCGCAACAGAATTTTAGAAAGTTAAGACATTTGCTAACGATTTGTTGCGCTTGTCGGTCACTCTTGCACACTCCCCCACTCCCTGTTAGCCAAGACAGAAGTTCTTCCGCGATTACACTTGAGCAATGAAATGTGGGTACAGATCTTGCTGTGAGAGTTGAAATTGTGTCGTTTTTTATTTTATTTTTGGGACTCGTTTCTTCCTGATTGGGTACGTTTTGGGGTTTTTCATGAAAATAAATGAACCAGCCGTGTTTTCTCTTAACATGTCTTCTGCAGCCTCTTGGAGATACGAATCCATTACGGTCAGAATCTTTCACTGGACAATGAAACAAGCCATCTAAGTCGTCTTCTTCCAAGTGAAGCCTCTTCGGTTTTGGAGATGCACTTGGAACTTTTGACCAGTCTGTCTCTGTACTTCTTCGTTTGCTCATCTTAAATCTGGAAATCAACGTTTACTTACCTGCGACTTCTAATTTTAAGCATTTTTCTTGGCGGTTATCGGACCAATCAGGTGGGATTTTGGCGTTACCTGCCTCAACTTGCCCGTTTTTGAATGCTTCTTTTTCTTCCCGAAACATTGGAAACAAAACAAAGGAACAATAAATCTTGGACACCTTGCTAACTGTTGAGAATCAAACAGTGTCTCATTAACGCGAAATATCCGATTTATTCAAATTTGCCCAGGCCTGCCTGAACATGCCTAGACAGCTAGTCACACAAAGACCAGAGAATATTTTTCAAAGCGGACACAGAAAAGAAAAAAGAAAACATGTAAGAATCTTCACATAAAATCGGATCTTCTCGTGGCCTATAAGGGAACTTTGTTCCTAACCAACGTACATGTATAAAGGACCAGTATGAATCTGAACAATGGTGTTCCCTTGTAACACTAATGGCAACTGATAGCAGGTGGATAGGAACAATCGCAAAGCAGAACAGGCTTTATCGGAACAGCTGTTCCTTTATGTCAAGGGCAATGCAATTTTATGTTAAATAATAGGAACAATGAGTTCTTTTTCTAGTTAAGGGAATGATTAAAACAGGAACAACTGTTCCCTTTTGTTGTGAAAGAAAAAAATGAAAATCGGACCATACAAAAGAGGACCTATTGTATCATAAGAGATAAAAACGGAACATGGAGTTCCTTTTCAATAAACTAATAGGAACTTTGAGTTCCGAATTGCTACGACGAGGAACTTTGGTTCCCAATTAAGCAGATTTGGGTTCCTAAGAACAAATTTCAAGAAGGAAAAAAATAAAGTTCCGTTAAGTGCTCAGTTCACTTGTTCCCATGTTGATTACAGGAACAGAAGCAAAAACGCGCGGAACAGTTGCTTTTTAAAAGAAGTATCATAACTCGGTTTGAAGGCATTAAAATCATGAGAGCAAAGTAAGTTCATTTACATGCTAGCTTCAAGATGCCTGCGACAAGATATCGGGCAAATATAAATTACATCAGGCCACATTTTTAGGTGTCATTAATTTTGTGACGATGATGATGATGACGATAATGATGATGATTGTGATGGTAGTGATTCTGCTGATGCTGATGATGACTATGAGGTATAATGATGATAAAGGTGGTGTTGGTGGTCATGATGATGACAGTGATGAAGACGATATAGACAATGATGGATAATGATAACAAACAATAATAATGGCAATTCAACAATGATGACTTTGACGGCAATAATAATCATTCTTATATGGCTCTGTATTCCACAGTTGCCCACATTTATGAACCGTTGAAGGAAGATCAAAGAACTCCTTTGAAATTCCTACTGTAGTCAATACCACTGTCTCCAAAAGGAATCAATCAATGAAAACCCTGGAAAAGATCACAAAGCATGACTGATCGGCACTTTGCAAGGTTCTGCCCCACGCGTCTGCTGAAGAGCAGCTCTAGAGCATACAGACATGTATGGACATGAGTGCCCTGAGTGTGACATTCACCATGTAAAGTGTTCAGTTTACTCAAACTTTTCTGTTGCGCGCAAGTTACAGCTGTAGGTCAGTTCACAGCTATCACCGTGGTTGATTCAGAAAACAATGGAGACAAACTAATATACCACAGCAGCAATGGACACGATCCCAGTAAACACAACAGTGATGTGTGCAATAATGATCCGAATGAACTAGTGAGTGGGAAAGCTCTCTCTCCAATGGCCGAACTAAATGACCAACTCTTTGTTCTTACGTCTCTTTCATTTGAATGACTCAATCAAAACCTAAGAAAAGTTTATTTCAAATCCTCCTGCGATTAGGAATTTGTGCACTGAACATGTGCATTAGGTTTCAAGGTCCAAATGTTTCCTGATTAAGTCATCCACACATAACATCGCTGTTTTGGATCTAGATGCTGCTCGAACTTTTCTCTTTCACAAAATTTGGTGGTGACGATATTATCGTGAGCCTTAACCCGCTGATCATGACCCCAGGTCCTGAGAGTGACACTTAACGGATTCTACTCTGTTTAACATCTAACCATTTTACTTGTCAATGGAGGGCGTCCTAGGGCGTTTGAGGTGTAAATGGGTTATTATTAAGCACTAAGTTCGAATGAGGCCCATAAAATATGTAATAGGGGTGTGATTGGGGGAGAGCTTGGGTGCTATCATTGTTGTCCTTCAGTTAGACAAGTAAAAAATTAAGTATGTCATGAAAAGTGTAATCTTCATCTTACCTGAACAAAAGTCTACTTCAAAAAGCTTCAAGACAGAGGGCACACTTTTTCCCAATACGGACCGACCCAGGCTGGTGAATAACATTTTTATTTTTTCCTAAAACACAACACAACGAAAGGCGTGGGAAAGACCCGAAAATTCTAGGGCTGTAAGCAAGCAAACGATTCCGCCCGACGTCAGCGGGCCGGATGAGAAAATTCCGCCCGCTCCCGGAACCGATGAGATTGCAGGATTTGTTGAATCCTTAAGACCGAACCCGCCTACAATCTCCTATAAACCCTTTCAAAAAACAGCCACTAAACACACAAAAATCGAAAACCGCATGGCAAAGTTATCATTTCCCGCAACTTAACCGCGCAGTAATTTCTTGACCGTAAACCGCCACAAAAACACGACTGAGACCGTAGACCGACACTCAAAATTGACTTAAACCGCCAGAACTCCAGAATATAATAGACCTCCATATTATAAAATCGTTATGTCCTCAACTTTTTCTTTGATACGCTCAGGTAAGAACAGAAAACCCCTTAAATCGCTGAAATTCGTCGTTTTCAGTCACAAGGACGACCATACAAAACATTTGAGGTAAAAATACATTTATTTTGATATAATATGTGGTTGCACTAGCAGCACGTGGCGATATAATGGATTTTAGCAACATTATATCAAAGATATAGGGATCAACGGCCACATAATTCGTATGGGTATCGTATGGTGCTATCATTGAAAGATATGACTCCAGCTGTTATTTCCCGCCAGGTTTTGCAGAAACAGGAGCTTTTACGACCACTATGGGATTTTATAGTAAGTACAAGCTCGGAAAATTCGTGCGCTGTAAAACCAAAATAATTTTTAGAATCGCTTGGCATTACCAAACAAATATGAAAAACTTTCAATAGGTTTAAATGAGACTTTTAAAGGAATTCGGTGAGTGAATATTTCTGACTGCTGTCTCAGTGTCGCGAACATACATAGCTGCGGTTTTATAGTATGCCCAAGTTAGGACATTGCTCTTTGACTGTCACTCTATAATAATTATTATATTATTATAGAGTGATATGCAACGGCGATTAAGACTTCAAAATCCTTTAAAACACCACTTCAGAGGCAAAAGGATGACAAAACACGAAGGACGAGATAATTTTTAAGGTTTATTTAGCATTGATCCATACACACATTTGGCGAGAAGTCACTATAGGACGAAACTTTCGGTAAATCTCATATGTTTGCTGCAACATTATGGACGGTTTCACACAGATTGTCTGCGAGCCCTGTGGTCCAAGTACAGAGGAAATTACGGCGGTTGCGATTTAATTTTGCTCAAAAATAAAGTTTGAAAGGAAATAATTCGATAACAGATCACGCGAAATGTCAACTGAGTCCTGTGCTATGTGTATTTGTTGTTCCGAGCTTTTTCAGGCATCATACTAGACCTTTCGTTTGATCTTTTATTGATTAGTTTCGTTCACACTTTATTTTCGAGCAAATCGCAACCCGCAACCACCGTAGATAACTGATAGATAACAGTAACTTTGTTACGTCATCGCCTCCATTTTGGTGGTATAAACAGAAAGAGCTCATATCGCTGGCAACAACATGGGGACATAACGTGGAAGGCAAGGATTGGCTCGACCTCGAACCCTATATATAACCAAGTTAGGTATTTGCCATCCCAAGGGGTATGGTTTTTGAAACGTTTTGGTCTGAAAACGGGTTTAGATTTTTATCATTATAGTCTGAAATCGGGTATGGTTTTCAAGGAAACCACGTCACAAGAGCGGATAAACCTTTTTCTGTTTTCAACTCCAAATGGTTAATAAAAAGAGAGGTAATCAAAATGTATCATTCGAGCGGAATTTTACCAATTTGTGACTTCCGCCCGGGACAAGCTAGGTCCGAAAACAGGCATGGATTTTAGGGGCCAGGGGCCCGTTTCTCGAAAGTCCCGAAATGTTTACGGGCCCGAAAAGCAATTTGTAAAACTGGGATCCACTTATTCCGAGAATCTGATCTTTTAACATGCTTTCAAGATAAGAAGGAGAAAACTAATTGCAAAGTTTCAGGGCTGAAAACATCTTGCGTTGCAAGATACGAAGAAAATTATGGCACCCGAAATGAGCCCGAAAAGTTTCGGGGCTTTCGAGAAACGGGCCCCTGGCCTGAAAACGGGTGTGGAAAATGACATGTTTTCACTGTCACGCAATAGAAAATAAAATCCGAAACTGCGGAATGAAAGAAGCCAAGAAAATGAAATGTTATAAAATACTAATAGATAAACAACTTTTCCAAGTCTCAGGTCTGTGTGGTACATTGTCTCTGAGTTATTTGCCAATACGTTTCACACGATTTTACAGAGCTTTGTATGGAGACGCCATGTTGGTGTTCCTCCGGAGGACACCAATATGGCGGCCGGAAATGAACAAAAACATCTGGAACTCAGTTTTTCTTTTCGCTCGTGAGCCAAACAACATGACCATAATCGTGTCTTCCACTGCTTTTAATGCTTAATTTGCTAGAAATCACAATGAGAGACTGTCTTTTTTAACCATACAGCTTTGTCGCGGCTACTGTCTTGGTGTCACGCAAGGTGTAATTTCGAGAACTCAAAATGCTGTAATTTCAAAACAAAAAACGCTACGGAGCCTAAAAATGGGAAAAAGATTTACTTCTAGGTAATTTTCCATCTGGTTTAGATTAAAAATTCAGAAAACCAC
>BLFK01000070.1:10685-18950 GCA_014634185.1 Astreopora myriophthalma | reverse complement strand
ATGCAAATGACATTAAGGATGTTGAATATAAACGTTTATCTGGAGACATTTGTGATTTGTTCCATGTTACAAATTGTATCGCAGCGACCCCCACCCTCCCGGTGTGTCAGGAACTGTTATGTAATTAAGTGTATTAGTATTAATTCGCTGCGATTCAAGGTTGTTGCGCCTTCAGTACTGTTTTGAGCCCGCGGTTTTGCCATTTCTCACCCATCATCCCTTGCGCGGGGGAAAGGACCATGTGCTTTTGTAAGATGGCGTCGTTGTGTTATGGCGCCTGACTTTCCGTTCAGGTTTATTTTAGTTTACAAAGGACGGTGTCGATGTTCAGAACGGCAGAGAACAAACAACAACGTTTTACCTGCTACTACTACTAGTTCTCTACGAATAAAGGAGTTGAAACGTCTGTTGTGTGGATCGATGCCGTTACAGTTTTCACTGTCACGCAATAGAAAATAAAATCCGAAACTGCAAAATGAATGAAGTCAAGAAAATGAAATGTTATAAAATACTAATAGATAAACAACTTTTCCAAGTCTCAGGTCTGTGTGGTACATTGTCTCTGAGTTATTTGCCAAAACGTTTCACATGATTTTACAGAGCTTTGTATGGAGACGCCATGTTGGTGTTCCTCCGGAGGACACCAATATGGCGGCCGGAAATGAACAAAAACATCTGGAACTCAGTTTTTCTTTTCGCTCGTGAGCCAAACAACATGACCATAATCGTGTCTTCCACTGCTTTTAATGCTTAATTTGCTAGAAATCACAATGAGAGACTGTCTTTTTTAACCATACAGCTTTGTCGCGGCTACTGTCTTGGTGTCACGCAAGGTGTAATTTCGAGAACTCAAAATGCTGTAATTTCAAAACAAAAAACGCTACGGAGCCTAAAAATGGGAAAAAGATTTACTTCTAGGTAATTTTCCATCTGGTTTAGATTAAAAATTCAGAAAACCACGCGGCTTTGATTTAGGAAATTTCATGACGTCACGTGAAATCACTCTATACGGTCAGGATTTGGAGGACGGGGCGGCACACCCCTACCAAGAATTTAGAAGAGTACCCCCCCTCCAAGGGTGCCAAACACAGGAAAGGAATGTACTGGAATGGTACCGGAATAAGCCGAGATTATACAGTACAATACAACTTTATTTCACTACGCTAGCCACACACAACAAAGGCTGGTTTCCAGGTGGGGCGTGGGTAAACACGTTACAATAAAGTATATATTTAAGCAATAGAGGACTTTTTCCGTGTTTACATAGCCTATGTAAACACGAGGAGGGGTTGGGAGAATTCGAGACTGTTATGCAAACCCGAGACGCAGTCGAGGGTTTACATAACTGTCGAGAATTCTCCTAACCCCTCGAGTGTTTACATGAGGCTATGTAAACACGGAAAAAAGTCCTCTATTGCTTTTATAAAATATTTCTAAAAATAATTCGACAAATGGAGGAAAATGCTGTTTGTTTTACTTCTTGATTGAAACAGGTTTTCTCGATACACGCTCATATTTCCTACCAGCCAATCAAAACGCGCGTTCGACAACACAACCAATCAAAATTCGTGTGATGTCACAACCGTGTCTACATACTCTCATCTAAACACATCTATTGACCAATGAGAGCGCGCGTACTATCCTAATTATTTTATAAATATTAAAATAGAAGTGTATTACATAGAATTAGTGCGATCCAGTAGAAGACATGGAAGGCGAGGAGGCAAGTTTATGTTTGAAATCCGAAAGGGATTTTGCCTCATAGGAAAGATTGTTCCAGAGCATTACACCACTATACTTAAAGCTGCGCTTCAAAAAATTTGTGTATGGCCTTGGGAGTGCTAGATCAGTCTCGATATTGCTAAGATTGTAATGAGTGCCTTTTTGCTCATTTCTTCGAAAAAAAAATACAAATCTGCCAAATGTTAAATGCCAAGTTGACCGCCGTAGAATTTGTGAAAATTCACAGGAAAAACACCCAGTCCTAAGACACTTTTTGTTTCCTCAGGCTCCGGTCTGTGTTCGAAAATACCACTATCTTCTGTCGAAGTTTGACAAAGTATGGGGTGCCATTACCGCCAAAATTCAGCCCCTGTTATTTTCATAAATGGTGCCTCTGTTTTCGTAAATGGTGCCTCTAATTTTGAAAATGGTGCCTCTTTTTTCGTAAATGGTGCCCCAATTTTGAAAATGGTGCCTCTAATTTTTGTAAATGGTGCCTCTATTTTAGTAACTAATGCTTCCAATTTTGTAAATGGTGCCTGTAATTTTTGTAAATGGTGCCTCTATTTTAGTAACTGATGCTTCCAATTTTTTAAATGGTGCCTCTATTTTCGCAAATGGTGCCTCTGTTTTCGTTTATGGTGCCTCTGCGTTTGTTTATGTGCCTCTATTTTCGTAAATGGTACTTCTATTTTCGTTTATGGTGCCTCTGTTCTTGTTTATGGTGCCTCCATTTTTCTAAATGGTGCCGCTGTTTTCGTAAATGGTGCCTCCAATATTCAGCGGCCTGGAAACAACTTTCGGTTGACTTAACCGAGGAAGATTGGGAACCAGTGTCTTCATCCAAAATGGCCAACTCAGCTCTTCGCCAGCTTGTTGAAAGAGAATTACGAAACATCAGCAGCAGCGTATCAACAGACCCCTTGGAGGCCCTAGAGAAAATCGACCAAGTTATCGTTGCTGTTTATTTCTTGGATTCTGTTGTACGGTTGCCTGAGGAATGAGGTTATTTATGGAGACATTTCAGCTGCAAGACGTATTTTAGAAAACTTGAGCTCATCCTCAGTACGAACTCCTCAAGTCAATAGCAATACGCCAGGACGTCCTTCTTATGAAATTTGCGTGGAACAGTTACAGTCACTCAGACTTAAGATTTACAGTTCTACAGATTGCCAGGTTACTTCTAGTCTCCCTCGCACCCGTTTTTTGGATGTCACGCAGCGTTCCCCCAAAAGGAACTTTTTCCCTTTTGGGGGAACGCTGCGTGACATTGAAAAAACGGCTGGGAGGGAGACTAGGTTACTTCACGTATCCTCGAGAACCATTGAGCGGCGTCTTGCTGAATATGGCATCTCATCAAGGCCATTCTCCACCATGACGGATGAGGAGTTGGATGGCCAGGTGAGAGACATCAAGTTCTTTCATCCTAACTGTGGATCAAAGAATCTGGCTGGTTTCCTTGCATCTCGTAACATAAAAGTACCCAGAGAAAGACTGAGGCAATGCCTGCAAAGAGTTGACCCAATCGGAATATTTGTTCGCAGATGCAGAGCTGTTCATCGACGTGTTTATTTTGTGTCTCGTCCTCTTGCTCTATGGCATTTTGACGGAAACCATAAGCTGATTAGATGGCGTTTTGTGGTGCACGGGTGATGGGATCTTGGACTTTGTGTTAGCAGAAATAAAAGACCTAAAAATTGATCATTTAAATGTATGTTTGTCTGTACTATGAGAAAAGGTTAAAATTGAACTTAAAATCTCACTCTTTGGCTAAATGTACACTTAGACACTAGAAAATAGCGCGTGTTTACATATCCTTATGCACACACGAGAGGAAAGTCTGGAAGAATATGAAAGTTTATGCGAATTAAAGCCGTAGGTAAGGGTTTGCATACTTAAAGTTCTTTACCCAAACTTATTCACCTATCGGTGATTTAACAAAAATACCGCAGAATCGTTGCCGAAAGAGGGGACAGCAGCGGAATTTAACATGAAGGACTGAAGCACTTTTTAAAATGGGAATTTGTCATTTCCGTGGAGGACCCACCCTTGCAGGACTTGCCTCTTTTGTTATGCCTCCCCGTGATCAAAGTCTGCCTTCTATCCCGGGGTGGGGCTATTGAAGGTCTTTTTTTTTTAACACCAGGTAAATGCTTGATCCCCCTCTTAGTCCAGGGGGTCGCCGTCGGAGAGGGTACCGAGTCAATTGACTGATGCATTACTCTTAATATATGGGAATATTTGTAAAAACACTAGGGGTAAAAATCGAAGTGACGACGACTTTTGCGTTGAGAAGAGAAAGAACATTAAAACGACAGCCAAACTTACAGTCGATAGTTGTACGACATCGGTCCTGAGAACGATGTGACGGCTCCCCTTCTTTGCTATGATGCGTCCTGCAGCTGAGATGTCTCCTTAAAATGCTCAGGCAACCGTAGAACAGAATGCAAGAAATTACTTTGTGGATTTTCTCAGGGGTCTGGTGATACACTGCTGGTGATGTTTCGTAATTCTCTTTCAACAAGCTGGCGAAGAGCCGAGTTGGCCATTTTGGATGTAGACACTGGTTCCCAATCTTCCTCGGTTAAGTCAACCGAAAGTTGTTCCCAGACCGCTGAATATTTGAGGCACCATTTACGAAAACAGCGGCACCATTTAGAAAAATTGAGGTCATATTTACAAAGATAGAGGCACCATTTACAAAATTAGAGGCACCATTGCCAAAAATGGAGGCACCATAAACAAAAACAGAGGCACAATAAACGAAAATAGAGGTACCATTTACAAAAATTAGAGGCACCATTTTCAACATTAGGGCACCATTTACGAAAACAGACTCACCATTTACAAAATTAGAAGCATCAGTTACTAAAATAGAGGCACCATTTACAAAATTAGAAGCATCATTTACTAAAATAGAGGCACCATTTACAAAAATTAGAGGCACCATTTTCAAAATTAAGGCACCATTTACGAAAACAGAGGCACCATTTTCAAACTTAGAGTCATCATAAACAAAAACAGAGGCACCATTTTGAAAATAAGAGGCACCATTTACGAAAACAGAGGCACCATTTATGAAAATAACAGAGGCTGAATTTTGGCAGTAATGGCACCCCATATTCAACAACTATGTTTTTATTCAAGAAATATATTTATCCACATTTAACGACATATTTCTTATTCACGAATATATTCACTCACATTTACGGGATGTATTCATTCACATTCAACGGTTTATATTCGTTCACATTCACCATTGAAATATTGGTTCAACACGGTGCAATTATCTGAGGCCCGATATATTTTCGCGGAAATCCATACTTCATTTTGTGAGCATCACAAATGACAAAATGACTCTTTTCTGTGGAAAGTTTACGTGAAGAGGTCAACGAACAAAGAAGTAGCGAGGACATTGCTGACACTATTTTTTTGAGCTGGGGCGTTCAAACCTCAAACGGGTTGGCAATGTCTCACCAGATGTTGTTTTTTCTTGCGTTCATGGTGAAATTTGTCTATCGTTTGTTTGTGAAATAGCATGTGTTGCATCTTGGCTTCTTTTGTTGCCTGTGGAGGTGTCTGTACAGGTTTTCAAAATCCTTCTACCGCAATTAGATGAAGAAGAAGCTGACTGCATCTTTCAGTCCCTTCGCCGTCTTGTCAACTTTGAAGTGCATCATTTTGAGCGTGAGTTCCATGTTTTTTCTCCGCCATGTCAGAGGTGCTTAATTTGCGACAACGACCTTGTGAAATACAACGAACCTGTGGTTGTTGATTACTTTCACTGTCGTGGCAAAAGTAAGGGGGTAAAAGTTTCCCTTCAGTGCAACCGGTGTGATGTCTTTTATGGTTACACGAAGTACGGCAACCCAAATTCAGGGTGGAAATTGTACCACGCGGCAAGAGACGCCGTTGAGGCTAGCGATGTTTGCTTTGTAGAACGAACCCTCCTGAAGTTGCAGACTTCTCAGTAGCGTGAGTTCGTTTTACATTTGTAATGAATTTTTCTATTCATCCTTTGTATATAAACGTAAGAAACTTACAACGATTTTCTTTTTTTTCTAGGTGTCATTGTTGGGTGTCCTTCAGTGGGTTTTCTGTTGCCTTCAGCGAGGTACTGGTAAGATTTCCTCACAGTCCAATATATGTTATTAGACATACACATTGTGATGCTAAACGCTACAGTGTACATATAATTTGTGCATCCGCAATCTTTGGTTCTTGCTTTATTATTTTTATCGTCTATTGAAGATAGCAACATTTCTTGTCTAATTAGTGCTGTTCGTTTATAAAAAGCACGTCGAGAAAGTCAAAAAAAAGAAGGCGTGGGGGACACTACTAATCAAGAGACTAGAAACTTTTCTGTATAGTGAGAAATGTTGCTTACTAACAAGGTCAACAGATGATATGCTCTTTCTACGCGATCAGAACAATCGAGAACTCATAAGTCGGCTAGCTATTTAAAAATAAAAGCAAGATATCATAGAAAGTGGACTTCCGGTAGACAAAAGAAGTAAAATCAGTTCAAAAGTATGAAATTTCATTTATTTGAAATGCGGATATTGAAGGATTTGAAGTGTGATCATCGCAGTTAACGAAGCAACTTAAGAAGTTGCAATGAAGCCAGAGAAAAATTCAGGCTTGAACGGGACTTGAACCCTGATGACCGTGCGATTACGCTGCACGTTGTAATACATTGAACAAAACTCTCCTACAATTTGCATACGTACTTTATGATACCAAGTTAGTTACACAAACGGGAGATATTTGCTTCCAGAAAAATTCCGCGGTGGGAGTCTTTTAATTGCTTATAACAATGGCCAACCACGTTCATTGATCCATGGATACACTATACGTGAGGCTTAAGTGCTTCACTAATCATTGTTTGAACTGATGTTTTTCAATTATTTTCCAGAAATCATGTTGATGCAACACTCACCCTCAGGCCAAATTATGCTCAAACATGCTGATCGACTATGACATAAACTCCTTTAGCAAGTACTCAGCAGACGGAGAGGAAACAAACAAAGTTTCACAAGTGATCCGACTTTTCTGATAGTTCTTTATCAATGCGAAGATTTTTAAAACTAGGAGTGTATCGTATCGTGTTTTATCCCATGCCATAGAGAATACAGCCAATCAGAAAGCTAGAAACCCGTTGCGTATTCTGCAGGGGAAGTATTCTACGAAAAAATCCCGGCGTTCCTCGCGGCCTACAAAGGCTTTTATACATTTAATGAGCAGTACCTATTTATATATTTTTATTTTTTTGAAATCAAAATTATGTACTTTCAAGAAACGTTGCCATTCTGTTGAATATTTTTTAACTGTTAAAGCATTGAAGAGTGACGTTTTGTGCTAATTCAATGAGTGGCATGGGATAAATTAGTTATGCAATTCTTTCTCGTGGTATACCGTGAATATCCCACTCGTGACTTCTTTGTATACACACTCGCCTAAAGGCTCGTGTGTATACTAAGAAAAATCAAGTCACTCGTGGGATATTTCACGGTATACCACTCGAAAGCATTGCATAACTAGTATGTACCACAGCAGACTGATATCATGACACGCCCTGTGCCATCATGCAGAAAGCAGGAGTTCCTTTGGGGGACAGCAGCTATTCATAGAGTTATTTTTATAGAGTTATGGCCTAGAGCTACAGTTAAACTTGCAAGACCCTCCCTAAATTCATGATTTTTAGGGTTAGATCTAAGGTTGGTGATTACCATTACGTCTAAACACTGACTTTTAGAGGTTAGGTTTCATTCTGGTTTTGGGACTCTTGAATTCAGGATTTTAGCAGTCGTTAACTTTAACTCATAACTAACTAACTAACTAACCCATAACTCTAAGTCATAACTCTACTGAAATAACTCTATTGCTAGTCGATCTCGTTATTTTGTGTTGCTAATGTTAAAAAATATGGCTTGATAAAAATGAGTACGGAAACAATGTAAGTGGATAATGCTTTTAGAACACTTTATTTGACGCGGGAACCATGCAAATTGCAGCAGGGTTTTGGGGTATGAATGGTGGTAAAGGTCGCTTTAAACATTTAAAACTCCTTTCACCTCATTGACAAAATAAGGCCGCCGGATTTTATTTGAATTCTTCTTTTAAACTGTTGCTAATTTTCAGTTAACGCTTTTTCTTACTGACTCACAGCAGATATGATGCAGTTCAGCCACTGCACTGTATCCGTGGATCAGTGAACAATTTGAGAATTCTGTTCACCCTCTTCATAAGACAGCAACTAGTGGGATGCGTATTATTTGGTAGGCGGCATAGCTGTGCATTTAACTTTCGTGCAACCAATTCTGTACTTAGCTATCATAAAATAGCTTTCACCCAAATAAAGTAGTTTTCAGACGAATGGCGAAAGTAATTGTGTAATTTCTTTGGTCTCGCTTTTGATTTGCTGTATGATTGAATAAAAAAAACTTGCGCGTACTTTTCAACCAATGATGTGCAAAACTAAAACCAATTGTGACTCTCGTTTTCCCGCGCTCAAAACTTTCTTTAACTGACTGGTTGGTAAAA
>BLFK01000070.1:685-5685 GCA_014634185.1 Astreopora myriophthalma | reverse complement strand
GATTGGTTTAGTCTTGGGGAATATAACAGCAGACCAATAGTACTGTAAGAGTAAATCTGTGTTAAGTTTCGATTCTCAGGATAGCCCTACCCACCCTTTCCACATCAGAAAACCCAGGGTTCAACCGGCCAATGGAGAGCCTTTACAAATAACCAGGCTTTCTTCTGTCTTTTTCTTGTATCCTTGTACCACCAGAATGTCCAAATGTTCCCTTGAAACTCTTTTGTATCCATTGAAAGTGATTTACCATTGATTGCTTGATACATTTTTCAATAGTTACTTTATGTAATCTGCTCGAGATAGAATGAGATCGATCTCATTCTGAGGCCCTGAAAACTGAAAGCTCAGTGTCGACAAGTGCTTGGAGATATTCTTTGCACAGGCGAGTAAAGGGAACAATTTCAGTCTGGCGCTTTCGGTCTTTGGCATCAAAACCGCAAGAACTGCCAACCAGAGACTTAAATGAGCGGCACGCTTCCATATATACAGCATCGGTTTAATTAACTTCTTGCGCCCAAGAAAGCTCCCAGTACTACCCTTTAGAAAACAATACCTAATGTGGGAGGGGTGGGTAGGGCTATCCTGAGAATCGAAACTTAACACAGATTTACTCTTACAGTACTATTGGTCTGCTGTTATATTCCCCAAGACTAAACCAATCCTAGGATTTACTGGAAGATCACCAGCCCAGGTATTTATCTGTTGATCGTCTCAGACCAGTGCCGAATTCAATGACACGAGACCTCCCGAATCTTGTGGCTGTTTGTTTACATTTCAGTCATCACGATGAAAGCGATACGGTTCTCAGCTGCATGCATTTGCAAAAGTTTTCAGTTTCTGATATCATGTGGATAACAGAAAATGGGTAGAACCCATTTTGGCCATTAAAAGAGGTCGTCAACATTGCTGAGTGAAGGCTGCATGTGGGACATTGACATACTGAATTAGTAATTTTTCGGGAGTACACCAACTGCTCACGCTTGGCCAACAATTGATGCAATTTATGGTAAAATTGGCGGTTTTAAACCACAGCTAAGTCATGAACAGGTAGGAAATATTGTTGCAACTGTGATTCTTGTCCTAAAAAGGTTGAAACAAGAGAACTAACTGATTTGTAATTCAAACTTAATGATTATGCAAATTAGAACGCTCGATGTCGAAAGGTCAAAAACACATGACTTCGATGAGCTGTCACATAACGCATATGTATTTCTATACCTGCCAACTTTTTCTGAGATATAGGCGTGAGATTTTTATCCTGGGAGTGCTGGGATTTTTGAAGACGACACGATCATTTCCGAAGATTCCCGAAGAAGTCCGAAGTCTTCCGAAAAAGTCCGAAGCCTTCCGAAGACGTCCGAAGTCTGCCGAAGGCGAAGTCCGAGTCTTAGGACGCGTATAAACGCGAGTTCACTTCAAAAATCAGAGATCGCGAGGAAGGTATTGTCATTTATTCATTTTACACATGGTTTTCGTTCCTTACATGGGTCTGAGTTAACATATTTTTGGAAATTGTGTCAAGCAAGACGGCAACAACTCACATTTTTCAATCAGGCGTGAGAAATTGGCCCGCAGGCGTGAGCCGGCGTGAGATCGAAGTTTTCAACCCGCAGGCGTGAGACTCACGCCTAAGGCGTGACAGTTGGCAGGTATATATTTCCCCAAAGAAATTTTTATGCCATTTGAAAGCTTAGTACTTAGAGAGTTAACTGGGCAAATATTGTTAGATTTGGAGCTTTATCGCATGTTGAAAAACGATGCGTTTTCAGCAGTGCCTTCAGTGATGTAAAAACACGCACCCCAGAGTTCAAATTATTTTTGGCGCAAAACGTGGTTCAAATTTCCCGAAAATCACACGACGGGATGTCTAGATAACATAGAACATCTTTTAGGATGTTTTGAGCCGATACGAATCGGTTTCCGTAGCGAAATTTGTCGGCAAAGTGAATGCTAATTTCTGCGGAAAAAATGGCGATTGTGGGGAGAATTCTTAAATTGGCATTTTCTCAAAAATTAAAATGCGCATTACTTAAAAACCTATACAGTGGATTAAGAGACATAATGGACTACACCTGGGCAAAAATTGAGCGAAATCGATTTTTGAGCTGTGGCCAACTCTTGTTCGATTTTTGTGGACATCCACTCTTAATAGTTTCCACTTCTAGCAACAATGCGATCTCGTAAACTATACTCGAACATCTTTCCTTCTTTATTTGAAGGTGCTTGCCTGATCAATCATGTGGTTCAATTATCGTTATGCTTATTTCTACCAATCGGAACAAGGTATTAAGTGGATTACTGACACATGTTTTATTTTAACCGATCACGATATTTACGCTCAGGATCTGAGCATAAAAAGCGAGTCAAACATTAACGTCCTTGCAGGCGTTCGATTTCCCTTCCTCCTCGCACACCCTTCGCGTTATCGCGCGCCGAATTCCCCCGCTTTGGAGAGCTTGCCCGCAGGCTAGATCCCGCCTTCCCCTTCGAACGCCTGCCACGCAGGCTAGAAAGCTTCCTCAGAGTAAAGGAAAGACATGTGGATGATTCAGATGCCAAACGTAAGCATAATCAGGAAATCATAAGCTTCTAAATCCGTTGAGTAAATGTAAATAATAAACAGGCAACGGGATCGGCTTGCCTTCTTGCAGACTTTCAAGCGCAATTAGTGTCAATTCGTGGATCGTTCGATTTCTCTCAAATTTGAAACATAAATAGCGAAAGGATAATGGAAAAAAAATCTCTACCTACAATGAATAAAAGTTCGTACATTTTTCACAAAAATGCTCTTCCAAGGTTATAAGTGATTTTTTTTTCACCAATCCTTGTGTGATCTGATTTCAGTGATCAGGAAATGTTAACAGGAAAAAATATCGTGAAGATCATCAGATAGCGTTCAATTGCCTAGAGATGCATTATTTTGTGAGAAATGACTTTTTTAAAGGAGCCCTTTGTACAGGTTTTCGCGGCAAACTTTATAGCGGATGAAATGAGTTAAATTAAACGAAAAGTATTAATCATCCTTCTTTCTTTTTCTCATGTCTTCAATCAAATTATACTCTTGTATTACTTGTATTTTCGAAACTGTGAATTGTCACCATGTGCCTTCCCTTCAAAGGCTTATGACATTCGCAACCCTTCTCAAACATGTACAAGAGGCGTTCCTCTTCTAGCTTGCTACGAAAGACTATATACCTCGATAGAAAATTATCATGTTTCCGCAACGCAGTCAAGATTGAGGTTGAATAGTTCGGGCGACTGAGGTGTTCCGTGCGCACATTCCAGTGATTGGATATTCGAAATTACGTTTAAAGTTGCACAGAATGACAGTTGCTGAACGCGTAGAGATCTACTCGATTTGAGAAATGACATAAGTTCCGTGTGTTTTGAGCGGGAACCTTATCGCCCGTAACATCTTTCACATTCCAAGGGGGTTTGTCTGTGCAATCAAACAAAACGGAGCAGAAATCTGCAAACTATATTACTGCCGTCTGAAATAACAGTGAACCCTTCAAATTGAACCTATGCTCGCCGATATAACTCATCGATGTTATTTTAATATAACTTCGCCTATTCACTTGTGATTTTGCGATACGGCAAAGCTGAATGGTCGCAACACTCTGACCAGCTGAAAAGCATGCACTTATTTCTTCATCCAGCACCTTCCAATGCATTATCTGAAAAGGCAGCATTATGAATATCTGAAATAAAAATCTTCAACAGACCTAGCGCAACAAACGACGAACACCATGCGCGCTTTAATTAGTATTCCTCGTGGCGGAAAAACCGTTTTTCCACCACGAGGAAAAACGGTTAACACAACGCAAACTTAAGCGGTTAACACAACGCAAACTAAAGTAAGTAACTAATTGACTCACCGACAGAGAAGCATAGGAGAAAAGCGATTACGAAAAGTGATTTCATCTTTGCAAAACTGCGATATCTGGCAAAGTCTCTGCTTGCATGCAATCGAATCTTGCTGCACTTTGACGCAAAGAAGAGAATGGATCATTTTTGTATTATACACTGCCGCATTAAGGGAACCAATCAAATAACACGATACATATAACATTGCAAGTTTCCACAAATCAGATCCTGAGAAAGCACTTCATGTTGTTTCAACGTTGTATGCGGTTCTGTATTCCCAGAATCCCCGACCTATCTAAGAAAGTTGACGTAATTTCTTTTATTGGCGGAGCTGACAAGTAAATGAGGGAAAGGCGGGGGGGGGGGGGTCCTCGTTCCTTTGTTCCCTTTAAAAATTTGCTTGTGTTCCCTTGTTCCCGAAATTAATTCCGAACTTTTCCCAAGCTTTTTGATCCCTAAAATGGTTTGTGTTCCCTTGTTCCCTACTTCAGATATTTTGTCTCTGTTCCCCTGTTCCCCTGTTCCCCTCTTCCTCAGTTTAAATTAGTCACGTTCCCTCGTTCCCCAAAACCCCAGGGAATGGCTCCTAAATGCCACCCGACTCACCGTGTTAGTGTTCAAAATGTATTTTAGCTGTTATTCCAATATTCATGCACCGGTTAATTACACTTTGCTTCCAATTTGCTAGTTTTGTGATATTTATAACTTATGCAACCGTTGAACATTTACTCACGCCGTTTTAAAACTTCATTGCATACCCCATCCACCCACCCTGCATTTTTGCTTTGTAGGCTGTGTCAAATGTATATGACTTGGTTCAATTCCTTTCGTAGAAACTAATATATTTCTTTACAATTTCTTGTCATATCACGCTTCACTCTGAACGGCTTCAGTTCTCAGGCTCTAACGCGGTATTCTCAACCGTAATAACGGATTCTTCACCCTGCACTCAACACGACGAGTTCTAAAAACATGTGGTCGCGTAGGGATAAACTTTTGTTATGGAAATGAGATGCACGAATTTGCATTTGAAATCGTTTGTATTGTTGATATATGCTTGTCTTTATCCCGACGCTCGGGTGTGTTTTTCAGGGACCGCACAGCCAGCTTTTAAGTGGGGGGAGGGGGGGGGG
>BLFK01000069.1:783143-785565 GCA_014634185.1 Astreopora myriophthalma | reverse complement strand
TTAAAGCCAGATAGTAGACCTATACAGACGCCCTACAAAAGTTTGCTCAAGTTCCTCCCAGACGGACTATGCGTCCTTAGTAAAAGAACAGCCAATTACTCATCACAACTAATGTGTCTCCTGTATCTGGTAAACGAGGTGTGAGCCCAACAAAAGGCAGCCAAGCCCCTGAGCCAACACCTAACACACTGAGCAATTCGAAGTCGTTGTGAATATTCTCGGCGTGTAGCAAAAAACGCGCCTTTGGCTACTTCTCCGATTAAAATAACAGACAGCGTGCAAAAACAAACCAACCAACTAATGAAGGGATTAATCACGATTTCGATATTTTAAAATATATTCAACTTCAAACAATAAACATGACTTCGAGGCTCCGGGATTAAAGTAAGGATTTGTACGATTTTTCTTCCCCGGAGCCTCGAGATGGTGCCTATTGTCTAAGAGTGGACATTTATTATAATATATCGAAATTGGCCTATTGTACATAACCTTATGCTTGTCAAGTTTTGTGTTTTTTTGGTGATAGACTCTACCTCACTTAGAGCTCCTATCCCCTTCTAAACTGGAGGCCGACTGAATTATTGACAGCCAGTCAGACAGGCAGACAAACACAGACGAACGGACATACAGAACGACACAGACAGACATAACGGAATAAATGAATGAATGAATAAATTAATGCACAACGTTTCAATACATGGCTTCACCTGTACCTTCAACATTGCGGTACTTTCGGAAAGTGAATGAATAAATGAATGCACAACTGAATGACTGCACCCCTGACGAAGGTACCAGGCAGGAGTGTCGAAACGCTGGGTTGTGAATTGTAACTTTTCAAGTTACATTCATTACATGTAAATCTTCAAACTAGAGTAACATCAAACTATGTCTGATTGTCCATCTGGTTTTTGTGTGAACTGAAATTTACTTTCGGAACGGCTTTTCGTGACTAAGAGTACAACTCCTAAGCTAGCCGCCTCTAAAGTCTGCTTTCCATATCAACTGCGACGTTCAGCCGTGGCTGCCTGGGACACTATCGGAAGCTCTCAAGGTCGGACATGTCCCAGAGGATCCCAAACACCCACGGAAAAAATGTTTGTTTGACTTGATTTTGTGCGAAAAAGGAAGCAAGCATTTCTCTCAAGTTTGATTGGACAGCAGATTAAGTGTTTAGCAGGTGCAATGTTATATCGTAGATCATCACATCTAGAGACGTTTCGACTACAAAAGTTTCCAGGTCGCCAGCGTAGATCGGGAAGGGAAAACCAGTTTCGACTCTTACAATCTCTCGGCAGACCATGTGCCGCAGACTACCGTAGATGCAGAAGCCACACGTTTACGTACGTCTGCGACGAGACGCGGGTCAGACACCCATCATGCTTCAGAAACAAGACTTAAAAGACCTATCGATCTACCTACTGCAATTTTTTTCTGTCTGCGGTCTTCGCGAAACAAAGCCATCAGGAACGTAGTTTCTTACCCAGGCACATACGCACCCCGTATCCAAATTGCAAATGAGCGAACGGTTGTTGCTCATTTTTGTTTCCCCTCGGCCATCGCTCAGGTTTAAACTCTGACGGCTCGCTGAAGTACTTTTTTGGAATGGGCCGTGCAATACATGTCAAGAAGAATGTTATTCTTTAATCAGAAAGAAAAGAAAAACAAATCGTCATTAGTTCTCAGCACACAAATTAACAGCTTTTGAATGAAATGAAGCATGGCTATATGGATTATAGGAGGGTTTTATTTTTATTACCAGTCACCAAATCCAGCTCACGAAGAAGTGCATCATAAACTCGTTGAGAAAGCTGATGGCGTAAGCTACTGAAATGACCCTAACTCCACCTTCGATCTCCATGTAAACAGTCCCTGTAATGCATCAATCCGTTTTGAAATTAATGGCGCTAGCTGACCCGTACTGTGTGATGATTCTGTTCATTATGACACGGTTCCGCACACGCCAGGAAATGATGAAGTTATCTTGGCCTGGCCAAACGGATGTAACACGTTGATGCAAATTAAAGTAGCCCAACATTGATATTAAATCTCGAATGTTGCACTCGTTTGGCCACAACGTCTGCACGACGTCGTGCGTGAAGTTGGATGATGCTGAACAAGTTTGATGTCCATCAGATATCGTCTTCAACATTGTCCAACGTTCGTCTTGCTCTCAGATGTGAACAACATGTTGCACTTACAATTAATTTGTTTTTCATGTTCAACGTTATGGAACATCATCGTACAAACGTTTGGACGGGGATCACACTTTCAAGTGAATCACAGTAAAAACCCCGACGCCTGTAAGAATATACATTTTTGGAAGTCTGGCAAAGTAGCTTCTTGTATTTTGGAGTAGTTATTGGCAATTTAGGCTAAATAGGTTTTTAATTTATACGAAGGAGATACAGTTGTTTATTACCAG
>BLFK01000069.1:770643-778143 GCA_014634185.1 Astreopora myriophthalma | reverse complement strand
ACTGTTTTTATTCAGAATCACCTTATTTAATTTTTATTTTTAGTTTAAATATTTAAGTTTTTGTAAAGCGCCTTAGAGTACTGCATATATTTTATTTTATTTTATTAGCTTCGCCAAGGCATATGCCTTTGGCAGGGTCACCGCAACAGCGTGAAGCCAATTACTGCGGGCCCATACAAGGTCAGACCACAACACCGGGTACACCGTGCCCTACGTATATAAGTGCGCTATATAAATTTATTATTATCATCATTTTACATTTTATTGTATAATCTCAGCAAACGATATAAGGGGTATGTATTTAGTTGCTAATAAACCCATATATTTACTTGTTATCTGCAGCGAATTTAGCCCCACATAACAGATGTAGTCCAGCAATTTATTAATGTAATTATTCAGACAAAAATTAAGCTTACTAATATTTAATGTTTAATTTTTTTTACCACGAGAGACACGTGGTACCCCATGTCACGATGAACCAAAATTTGTTGTCTTTTACAGTGCATTGATGACAGTTTTCTCCCGTTTCTGCTTTATCTGCAAAGCCAACAATCCAAAGGTGTCAATGGACAGTTGCAGCACCATGGTGACAGTAACCCAACACTGTCCATCATGCAAGAAAAATTTCAAATGGAGGAGTCAGCCATTTATACTCCGGAGATATCCAGCTGGAAATGTTCTTCTCAGTTTTGCTGTCTTAATGGCTGGTGCCTGCATTAGTATATTACTCCTTGTTTTTAAACACATGGGGCAAAGTGTGTATGAATCAAGAGCATTCTTTTACCACCAAAGCAGATTTCTCTTTCCAATTATTTTGAAGTGCTGGGAAACCTATCAGGCATCATTGCACTTATGCCAACTCTCCCGGATTATCCGGGAGTCTCCCGGATACGGAACGAATCTCCCGGTCTTCCGTACGGGTAATTAAATCTCCCGGATAAAAACGACTCTGAACCTTTCAAAGACTTTGCTCCACTGTAGACTCAAATCGCATCCCCAAATCCCAAATTAAACGAATTTCGATTTTTCAATCTCTTTGCCTTTTCTTAATGCATTTCTGCATCTCTGACTTTCAAAACACACCTACTTCCCAACGTTTACAGAAACTAAACAAAAAGGCATTCTTTAATCGTCTCCTGTCACGGCCATATAAACGATTGTCTGATTGGATATCCGTTTAACCAATAAAAATTCTCGACATAAGTTTTCTCACGCCTCTGTCTGGTGGGTTGCGCCTGAGGGGGTTGGGGGGGGGGGGAGGTCGGGGTCCTAATGAAAAAAAAAAAATCTCCGGATTTTACAACCTCGTCCCCAGGGCGCTTTTCCCTGGCTTTGGGCCACCCAAAGCCAGGGAAAAGCGCCCTGGGGACGAGGTTGCGGATTTTAGATCCCCAGAGGTTGGCATCTCTGTCATTGGTTACAAATAATAAAGGGCGTGAAAGATGCAGTCTGGTCAGGAGATGGGAGGTTTGACTCGATGGGCCATTCAGCCAAATTTGGGGTATACACAATCCTATGCTAATCTATAATGAAGATTGTGCACTTTGAGTTACTACAGGTAATTGTAATACAAAATTACTGGAAGTTTCATTTTAATAGCTCCATAATTTTCTGTGAACATGCTACTTTCACTAAATGCATCAGGTTTTTCCAAATGAAAAATCATGTTGTCATATAGCTCATAAGCAAATTACAAAGTGTTTGTAGTAAAGAAGAGTCCCAGTAAGAGGGTCACCCTCCCAGCCAAGTCAACTTTAGCGACCGTTTATGTGACAAAAATGTTGCCCTGTTTAGCTAAGTCAAGAGCTGACAACAGCGTTCGCGCGTTCATCGTGTTGCTATCTTTGACCGAGTTGGGGTCAGTACGCAGCCATTACAACAGCCCATGCGATTGGCTCAGAAAACAAAAGAATTAAAAGAAACAACAGAAACAATGAACCCCAACCTTAAAAACAAAAGAGCTGCGTCCTAACCAGATCCAATGAAATTAGAGGTTGTAAACAGCTGCGTGGTATCTGCCGAGTTGACCCGAAAGCCAAAGTGTTTAAATGGCAAAAAGTTGACTCGGCTACGAAGGTAACTCTATCTTCAAAAGAAGGTGACCCTGCCAGGCGGGTCACCGGCCTTTCTAGCCGAGCCTCATGTACACGGTTCGCCCATTTTTATAGCAAATGAAGGAAAAGTTGGCTCGCCCAGGAACTTGGGTAGGCGGGTGACCCCGGCGGGTAGCCGGGGAACCATTTCCCCACGTTTCTACATTCACTGTGGATTTTGTCACCTTTTGGGGGCTGCAAGTGCATGAATACTTTGTGGTAAGGTATATAAGGAATTTTTTGTCACTCGACGGCATCTAGCGTTTGGTTTAAAGTGCTACTATGACGAAAAAAACACTTCTCGTTTTTCTTCACATTTCGAAAATACTTGTGTCGAATGCTCAGCAGGTGATTTTTTTTTGCAGTAATTTCGAGAGGAAGACTGTTTATTTTAACTGCATTTTTTGATTTAACGGTCCGCCATTACTTGGTGCGGTTCCCACCGATAAGCCCTCAGAAAGCTGGATCGAAGAGAAAGTGACGTCATTTACTCACCAGCAAGTGGAGCGTGTGATTGCGGCTTATTTAGTATGCCGCACAGTAGTTTTTTTGCTTCCAGATGGTCAAATCCGTGTTCTGCATACTAATTAAGCCGCATTCACACACTGCATTTTTAAGCTAGTGAGTAAATGACGTCACTTTCTCCTCGATCCAGCTCTCTGAGGGCTTATCGAGGGCACCAAGTAATGGCGGACCGTTAAATCAACAAATTCCTGTCAAAATAAATAGTCTTCCTCTTGAAATAATTGCATAAAATCTCGGATACCGAGTTTTCGGCACAAGTACTTTCGAAATGTGAAGAAAAACTAAAAGTGATTTTTGATCGTAGTAGCACTTTAAGTTCTGTCAATTTTCTTTACTTTTGTTAGGTTTAATTACATTTCTAGACTATTACGCTCACGTTAGCTGGAACAACTTTTAACTATAATTTCCTACAGAGATACAGTGTAATGATTCATATCGCACTTGTTTCTGTACATAAGTTATTCGTCTTGCAATGCCCATGTAGTTGTTACCGGTCTCGCTGTCATTAAACTAACGCAATGCCCATGGGCTTTTATCACGCGGCGGCCATGTTGGTAAGGAACAATGGAACTCGCACCCCGAGCCTCGAGTTGATAAGTTTGAGAACGAGTTTCAGGGCGACAAAACAAAGGTTTTGAGTCCCTCGGGACTCAAAATGGCCGCCACGTGATAAAAGACCATTCAGCCTGATTCTTGTGTGCGAGTTATGATATTTAGTTTGAAAATTATTTGTTGTCGTTTCATTGCGGGAGTGATTTGAGACCAATTGCAGCTAGTAACATTAAGCTTCATGTTTGTCTTGTAGCTCTTTCCTCTTCTCAACTGGAAACAGCCTGAAGTCAAACTCTATCAACAAACTTGACCTTAACCGTCTTTTCAGGAACACCTACTAGCCTTTGGTATAACTCCAGTGGTTCACCTTTATACTCGATGCGAAACTTCTCAAGTAACTAGAAGTATGAAATGAAGTCAAGCTCAGTCAAGTAATCATATAGACCCTTGTCTTTCGCGCAAATAATCTTAAAAACATCTACTGAAACAAAACAAAACAAACAAAACATAAATCATGTATAGATAGATCTTTGCTGCATGGTGTCTTGGAATGAACTGCTGTGTTTTTTTCAGTTTCCTTTTCTTTTGCTTCTGCCCCACCCCCGCCCCCAGCTAGATCACTGTTCTAATGCACTACCCTAAAAAAATGCCAAAGCGTACAACTAACCTTGCACAGAAACAGGTACATTTCCATTTCCGCTATCCGACGACCTGTGGAAAACACTTTCACACATTAATATATAAGCTAAACTTGGATAACAGTAGATTGTGATTTAACCTGTTTATGGACTGACTGACCGACCGACTAACCGACCGACCGACTGACTGACTGCCTGGTTGACTGACTGAATTGGCTTATCGACTCAATACTGCAGTGGCTCACTGACTGAATAACTGACTGAAGGAAAGACTGACACTATGACTTACAAATGACAAAATAAGAAAGGCACGACTAGTCAATGTCTTCATTTCACAGTTTTGTTTGCAAAGAACAACAACAAGTCCACAAAAGTACAAAAATCCAAAGCTCTTTGCATGTAAAAGCTTTTGTTTTCCGAGGTTCTTGCAGCCACCCTCTGTCTCTTATGCCCGGTGCAAACACTCTGCTTATATCAACCCCCATCCCTCCGGATATAGACTCCGACCCCAGCCCTTCATAAACCCATCCAAAGAACCCTTGAGAACTTATAGGTGGAATTTTATGGCATTAATTTTCCGTTAACTGTACAACAAACACAGGACGAAGGTCTTTTCTTACCGACACACATACGAACTCCATATCCAAATGGGAGATTAGCAAAAGCATGATGTTCGTCCCTGTTTTCCCTCAGCCATCGCTCAGGTTTAAACTCCAATGGGTCTTTGAAGTATTTTTGCGAACGGGAGGCGATATAAAGTTCTAAAACGATTGGAGTCTGCAGATAAAAAACATAAATTAACTGAATTGCACGTTACTAAAGTTTAGTCCAATCGCAACTGTCGTAAGTAAACTCACCATGACTGGCTACTAATTATGAATCGCGTGCATTGACAATAAAGCTTGAAGCTTGTAGGGCAGTATGCAGAAAAAAAATATTCAAGTAAACAGAACATTAAGAAACCCAACTGGAACGAAGCAACTGGTTGGTTAATTACAAAGGGTGGTGGAGTTGAATTCGTGATCAACGAAAGCAAATTTACTTTGTAGTCAGAGAGATTTGAACTCAGAATCGATTCGGGTAGAAACTAGAAGTATCTATTCTTTTGACCTAAAGAACGCATTTGACACAGTCAACCACTCGCTCCTATTGCAAAAGCTCCAACATTATGAAATCCGAGGAATAATTAATAGTTGGTTTTCGTCTTATCTAAATGAACGATACCAAACTACTCAGGTAAGCACTCATGTATCAAAAAAAAGAACGTTGTCGCTGTGGTGTCCCACAAGGATCAGTCTTAGGACCTTTATTATTCTTGTTGTACATAAATTATATATATATCTCTTCTCTGAAACTAAGTTTTTTTCTTATTTGCTGATGACGCTGATTTGCTAGTTTGAGATCCCTTGAACAAACGATAAACGAAGAGTCAAGGAATGTGAGCAACTGGCTGATGGTGAAAACGTTATCCCTCAAAGTAAAAAAATCTAACTTTGTCATCTTTACACCATTTCAAAAACGTACTGATTATGACGTGAACAGAAGGATCTTTGATTATTGTGCTAGTACCATGATCCATGCGGAACTGAAAGAATGTATAAAATACCTTGGTATCTTTATCCATTAAAATTATACTGGACTCAACATGTTACAATTATTTCATCTAAAATTAGCAAGTCTTTATAGGCATTTTGTCAGATTAAGACATTTTGCACCACAAACTGTATTGATTACCATGCATATATCGATCACTTATTCAACCCTACTTGTCCTATGGGATAGCCGTCTGGGGTCAAGCTGCTAAATCTAATATGGAAAAGTTCTGCTTTTACAAAAACATGCTCATTGCATAATACTTTTCAAGCCTTTTAGATTTTACGCTGTGCCGTTGTTCAATCAGTCTAATAGACTTCCTCTTCATCTTCTTCACTTTAAAACAACCTGTACTTTCATGGATGATGTTGTCCACGATTCAATACCCTTAAACTATTTAGCTATTTTTCTGAAAAATACCGCTAGTGTACAAGGTCCTCAGCGGTTGGCAATCTCTACCTTACAATACAATACAATACTGTTTATTGTGTCATACGCTTAGCTATATAAGAGTATGTCATCGCATATGCCTTTAAAAGCTATGACGATACTGAACAGACCAGCTAGTTAGCAGGCATTCCACTTAAAACTGAATAAAATACAGTAAGATAGAAAAAAACTAGTATACATTTATATTCATACATTTATAGAATAGCATGCAAAATGAATCATGTCACTATGATCTTAGATAAACTTAACAAGGTATATGTCTTTTAAGTTGTTTTTAGAAACTTTGAAATCTGAATTTGTTCTTAGAGAATCTGGAATTGCACTCCATAATTTTGCGGCTAAGTAGCTCCACGATTTTAAGCAATATGACGTTGTTTTAGGCTTGGGTAAGGTCAATATATTTTTGCCTCTAAGATTATAACTTTCCTACAGCTGGTTAATTCCCTAATACATAGTGGCGCGTAGTTGCTGTGCAAGGCTTTAAACACAGATGTTATAACTTTAACGATTCTTTGGTCTTAAAGTGTCGAAAGGCCTAGTTGTCTTAATAGTTCTTCATACGTAGTGTGCTTGTCTCTAAATACGAATAAACATTCGAGAACAGAAACATGAAAAATTCCTTTTCAAGACTGGGTACAAAAATCTGGAATAGTATTCCCATCTGTCTTCGTTCCTTACCCAAAATTAATATAAATTTAAAAAAGTAATACACAGTGAGCTTCTGAATATCTTAATGGAGGAGGATACTTATGTTGATGTTCAAACTTTAATCAACAAATTTAAAGTTATAATTTTTCAGTGTTGTGGCTTTACTTGTATTATTTAATTTCAAATTGGTCCAACAAAGAATATTCTACTATTTTATATTTGTGTATGGTATATGCATGCTCTCTTAAATTAATTAATTGAAATAATTGATTGAATAAACTACACCGAAAGGAATTGAATTCCAATTTATGCCGAGACTTGCCTTTGCTGGGACATGATATCCTGACAACACGACATCTTGGTCCAGCATTCGAGCGTTTACAAGGGCAACGGGGGTCAGCCTTTGAAGAAAGCGAAACCGATATGCTGTAAATTCTCTTATTAAGCCACCTCCCAATTATAAACCTTATCCACCTTGCCTGTGTACTACATGGATAGCCCACGCTCAGAGAACACATTCCCATCATATGATTGACCGTTGCCTAATCCCCTTCGGATGTGTACAGCGTGGGAGTCGATCTAAAAATAACTTGACACATATCACCTATGGAAAAACGCATGTATGGGGGACGCCCTCTCTTCCTCCCTTCATTTTTGCTTGGGGAAGCAAATAAGGGTCATAAAATAAAAAAACCAGCGGTAACAGGGGTCAGCCTTTGAAGAAAACGAAACCGATATGCTGTAAATCCTCTTAAGAAGCCACCTCCCAATTATAAACCTCTGCCATCTTGCCTGTGTTCTGCGTGGATAGCCCACGCTCAGAGAACATATTCCCGCCATATGATTGGTTGTTACATAATCCCCTTGGGATCTGTACAGCGTGGGAGTCGATCTATGGAAAAAGGCATGTATGTAATGCAAAGGCAGTATGGGGGACGCCTCTCTTCCCTCTTTATTTTCTTTTAGGGAGGCTAATAAGGGTCATAAACTAAAAAAAAAAA
>BLFK01000069.1:740819-763703 GCA_014634185.1 Astreopora myriophthalma | reverse complement strand
CCCCCCCCCCCCCCCAACAAAACAAACAAACAGACAAACAAAGCTACTTACAAACTTAGCAAGCTCTGACGGTAATTCCTTCTTGTTCGGTGCTCAAACCAGGGTTGTATCAACGGTCTGCTGGGGTATTTTCCTTCGGCTCGAAAAACGGTCTGAAAATCATCTGGATCCGAGATGTGCACTAGGGTTTCACCTGTGAGGTCACTTTTAAAGATCGGACCATATTTTTCGAACAGAATTTCGGTTTGCTTGTATCCCTTCGTGAAACCTTCGGATTTACGATAAAGATCTACCACCGACGTCAAACTTTTCTTTGGGCCCGGTATGTCCCCAAATGGAAGCACCTCGTCACCGTTGAATTCCGCTTTTGCAGAGTCAAATGACGCTTCGCTTCTTTCACGCGGCACAGCTTGTGTTCCCTGCGATCGCCATAACACAGCTAAAGGTTTGCAGTGTTTGATCGTTGGACAAAGATTCCTGCGGATAGTGACATTATATATCTTCGAAGACAACATTTCTGAGCTCAGATCGAAAATACGTATCGAAAGGAAACGAACCAGCGGTCAGTGCGACAATCGTTTAGTTACTACTAGTATGTTTAGACGGGTCCTGGGACGAGCAAGTTTTGCTGACCCGGACAGTGCACTGAGCTAATTATCCAGTTTTCTGACGCTTAGGCGGCGCTTTTGTGTATTTCTTAGTTTTCGCTGGCCGTTCGGGACCTTCTGTTTTTTCACCATTTTTACACAATAAACGTACGTATGGTTGACACTTCGCTGAGAACAGAACGCGACAGTCAGGGTTTGGGGTAGGGGTTTTGTGGGGCTTTTGTGGAGGTTTTTGTGGATTGTCATCGTTGCAGCCGCAGAAATCCGCTTTCGTCCTTATATCTAATGCTGACGCATCAAGAGTTCCGGTTTTCTGGTTGGGGCGCAGTGCCTCATAGGATAGAAAGTGAGCTGTGCAATGTGAGGTCACAATGTCCTCTTCAATCGTAAATATAACATTATCGACTTCAGGCAAGGCAAGGCAAGTAAGACAGAATTAGCTGTCCTTTCTTTTCTCGCAAACATATCAAAAGACTAGCTAGCGTTTTAGAATAAGAATAATCGCAAATACAAGAATTGTTATCGTTGTTGGCCGACAGAGTTATGTATGACAAAATGTTAGAAGGGGATATGTTTCCACATCTTTTAACTTTAAATCCTCCAAATCTGGTGAAAATACACCCTAAACAAAATAAATTATGAATTTTTATTGAGAACCTGTCGAAAACAAAAAACTAATTTTTCCTAGCCTTTTTTTTTGTGGTAGGTGTGTCTTGGCAGGGGTGGCTAGAAAAGTGTAGTTAAGATGAAATAAGCCCTCCTTTACCTTTGAAAGTGAAAAATATCCTTACTCCAACCCTTTCTCACACAATTTCTGTCATGACTAATTGTTACAATGTTGTACTAAAGTAAATCAACTGACCCTCCAGATGTATTACACTTGTGTCAATAAAAAGTGAAAATTACAATGTTTCAATCTTTCAAGGTTTATAGGGGTAATCCAGTGAATGATATACGTCGAAACAATTTTTGTCACTCGATATATGCATATACCGGTTACACTGCGGCGCTTTACAGTAAGTTTGGACTTTGTATTTTTTTTTCTTTCCGTTGCCAGCACACCACACAAGCTCTCCTTTGTTCACCGAAACAGGGTATGTGTTCGGTCACAAACCGCAAAGCATCAGGTGAAGGAGGAGCTGGCCTTGGAGTGGCTTGGGCCGGCAGAGGGTCATACTCTGGAAATCCACAGAGTCCACGTACTACCTCTCTAAAGTTAACAAGAGAGTACAACCAGAACCAGAAATATCTATGAATTAATTCAGTACAACACTAATGTCTACAACTTTATGTCAGTATATTTCAAATTGTCCTCTGGAAAACTGAGTTATCCGATCTTAAAACAATCCGGATGTGATCTTTAAAATAGCTGGCGAAGCAGGAGAACTACTGCTGGCGTTTTTTTCTGTTGAAAGTGGTCTGACCCGATATCAGGTTTTAGTTAATGTGGCAAACGTTTTGTCATATGACGGACAAACGACATCAAATTCTATGGTGTAACCTTAGAAGTTAGACTGAGGCAGAAAGGCCAATGCCGACTTCTGACTGACGCACAACTGTGCAAAGTCTCATAGCCACTTCGAAGCTGGATATTCTTCATTATCTCCTATCCTATCATCGAGGGCGCACTCAGTGTCTATTTGTGCTGTCAGGGGAACGCTTTTAGTTGGTGACCGTAGTTTCAGTAGTTTTGTACAAGAATGTCTACAACAAGCGAGGTAATTTGAGTGCTAATTATGATTTAAAATTTGTTAAAAGCTGATGGACACTTCGAAGAAGTCCAAGTACTATTCTCAAGTGGCTTTTAATTTCATCATCACTTAGATCTACTGACGTTAATTCATGGCGTTACTAACGCATCACTGTATGTGGCACTGATCTAAGCGCTTTATATGCGATGAACTCTGGAACCGCGATGCTACTGTGTCTGCGTAAAAACCATCCAAACGTTTTGCGTTCGAAGGAGTTGCAATGCAAGGATATTGATTAAAATTTATCAAGTGGATAGCTCTACCCACCCTTCGAATGCCGCGTCGAAGACACTCTGTTGTTATTACTTTCAACTCGACTTGAAGATAGCAATTAACTCAGGTACCTTAACTGATTACGAGAACCACGGGCGAAAATAAACCAAATTCGATGTAAAGAAAAAACGTCTCGTGTTCCAGATAAATGGCGGCAACAAGCCCAGGTGGTGCTGGCCACGTAGATAAATGAAAAGATAAATAATATAGGATTTATATGGCGCATTTTCTATGTGGTATATTCAAATGCGATTTACAGCACTTTGTGGGGGACTTTGCGAGACTGCTTTATGGCCCAGTTTACAATCTTATATCTTAATAACCAGTAGAATTCACAGGTGCCCCCAGAACAGAATGAGTAGGGGCTTGAATCTCCCATACAAGCCCTGTGAGTCAACCTTTGCACGTATCTTTCTATTTTTAAAACGCGACGAGTTCTTCGGCTCTGCACGCACTGCTTTAAATGTCCTATAAGAATAAACTCATTGTCTAACGAAGACAAAAATAACAAAGACAATGTATGCAAATTGTGCAAATTGATGTAAATTGATGTAAATGTAAGTCTCCTCCTGAAGGGTTAGTTCTAAAAATAGAAAGATACGGGCAAAGGTTGACTCAAGGATAAGGTGCATATGGAGAATCCAACTCATGGACTCCTGGTGATAGACCATCATAACGGGGACTACGGTCCCTGTTTTTCTCGAACAGTGTGTGGGTTCTTCAACGTCCTACACAACGGTTTATCGTCCTTATCCGAGAAGACCAAAAAGTCTTATCATTTGCAATGTCATTACAAAGGCAGCACCTTCTCCTCAGTTATTTTAAGCCCCTGAGGGTTGGACCGGCCGGGATCTGAACCCACGACTGGTGCCTTAATCCCATTGTGCTAACCAGTGGGCGGTCTGCCGTCATACAATACACCGCTGCTACAGTAGCACTGTTCAGAACAGTTACAGACCACCTGCATAATAACTTCATCATGAAAACATGAGGACATGAATGTACCCGTTTAAATATTGCACATCAACGATGGCGAACATTTCAGTAGTTGCACGAATTGGCGAAAAGCAATTACTTAAAACTGACAAGATATTTTGTCACTGCGGACATGTACGTCGTACCATGCCAATCTTATTCCTGAAGTCTCGGTTATCTCAAGGGCGTCCAACGGCAAACTTTTGTTATTTACAATTGGTTTCCACACCTCTGTTGTGGATTTATGCAATGCTTGGGTGTATTTTGAAAAGCTACGGAGAACAGTATCTTGACCTATCTGTTCGAATTAGTCGAGATTAGGGACTGGAAATTTACTCAGTAGCTGATTTTGTCTCTCCGAAAATGTTGGCTGACCTTTTTACTGTCCCCCCCCCCTCCAAAAAAAAAAATGAACTTATTTAGCTCTTCGAAAATCAAAGGGATTAAATTATTTAAAATTACGACACTTCCAGGCAACATCCAGAAAACTACAACTTTTGTAAGCCTCATGAACAGATATTTTGCTGAAATGACCCATTGGATGTACCTGCTATGCTTTCTCTAACAACAGCGAAGGAGTAAGCAGTTCTGCCGATATCACTGGCTTACCCTGGTGGTTTGTAAGCCGCATTGCTACTTAATACTGAATATTTTCACAAATCTAATAATTTCCTAATATATGTTTGCGTAGATGGTGTCCCTGGACGAACGCTCATTGCAAACTTCGAAGGAGTATTCCGAAGCAACTGATCACAAAGGTATATGTGAACGTGTTGAGCTGCCATTATTGAACGCCAGAGACCCAATAATTCTCCTTGCCTCAAAGAACTCAATTTCAATTTGGCCGATGCCAAGCTAGTCTCCTTCGCAGCCGTTATCAGGGTCGTCACGCAACGCTTCTCCCCCACTAACTAGTGGGGGAGAAGCGTTGCGTGACGACCCTGATAACGGCTGCGAAGGAGACTAATGCCAAGCGAACGTTGACATACAGACAGGGTGCAAGAGAGGAAGAGGTAACCTCACCTCATCCTTTCTTGCAGGGTGTTATTTTATGGGGCATTACAATAACTTTGGGGTGAGAGCAATACGAAAATTACAAATTTAACAAATAGATTCCATGTTGCCGTGCGTCTGTTCAGTAATAGATCATAGATGACGTCAAAATGTGGTAAGAATCTGTTTGTTTTACATAATAAAGAGAAAAAAAAAAACAAAACCAAACTACACGTAGATGACGCCATCTGTGAGTCTGTCCTCTGTTAGATCATAAGTGAGAACCAATCAAAACACGCGTAGAATTGAGTTTATTATATAAAAGCTTTGTAACAATCTTTATCGTCTTTTCAGGTCAACTGCTCAAGGTTTCTGAAGCAAATATGCCTGTTGCTTTTACTATGCTGGAAAAGATTGAAGACCTGGCGCCAGGATACATTGGGAAGCCTTCGGACGATACCGTGTGGTCCTGGTATTAAATCATGCATAGGGCTGTCAACGACTTGGAAGAATTTTGGTCATTAGCTAGTCTGAAATGTTAGTCGTTTGGGGTTGTTGATTTTCGAATTGCAAAAATTAAAAGGTGTTTTTTTAAAATCACCACAACTCTACTCTGTTTTAAATTGAGGCATGCGCCGGTATCTGTGCTTGCAAGGCAAGTTAAATTACAGCTCAAATGCCTCGCATCACCAAAACCCCTTCCTAACACACCGGAAAGAATAAAGATGACATGAAAACCAAAAACAGACTGAAAGACCAGTGTCATACTAGGGAGTGCAACATAGATATGTTTGAAGCTGTTACGTTCAATTCAGATATCCTAAAGCTGGCTGAGTCACTGCAGAAAAAGATTTAGCATTTCTTTCATTTCGTCCATGTAAAAACAACTGTTTGCAGATTTTTCACGTTTACAAATTCAACAACTAGCATTTTTAACAACCACAGCTTGAAGGCGGTCAATATACGGCTGCAAAATGATCGATTCTGAGAGCGATTATGGTTGTTTTCCAATCAAAACAGCCTTTAGTTTAGGCTGTATTCAGCTTTTACATTGATCCAAGATTACTGGGCGGAACATTTTGCGATCGTTTGTAAACCACGTTTTCGGCGGCAACTTTGCATGATGTAAGCATGTAGCTCATAACCTTTGAATCCCAGGGTACGTTCCAGTTCAAGTTCAAGTTCGCCTCTTTAGCTTGGAGCGAAAATATTGGGAGCTCAGTTTTCCTGTAGCTAAATTTGGCAGAGAACACGGAGACAACGGTAATCGAGTTACCCTTTTCCACGTGCAGCAACCTGAGATATTTGAAGACGTCTAGATCTGTATGCAGACTGACAGGATTATTCATATTCTTAACACGAGGGTTATCGACCTGGAACGAGAATACTGAATGTATTCATTCTTCTCTGGCGGGAATCGTATGGCACTGATTAAAAGTCGATTGTTGACGTATCTTCGGTGATGTCACTATTATTTACCACGTTCAGTACAAAAGTAAGCATCTGGTTTGAAAGGCAAATTTTTATATATAAATTATATTCTTTACTTGTAACGATTTATGCAAAATTTTCGCGGATCTGTACGGGTCCGCATGCAAATGATCCCCAAATTGGACCGCAAATGATCCCGAACTGAATAATAGGAAAGGCATGGATTCAAATATGAAAGCACGTTTTATCATTTTATAAGAAATATTCCATAGCTGATTTTTTTTTTCTTTTTCGTTTTTAGCGCAAAATCTGTGAAATTGCCCGACCTTCTGTCGAGTAACACACCCCGTTTTAAAGGCTGGTTTTCACTAGCGACGGAGTCGGAGTCGGAGTCGTAAGAGCGCTTATGACCCAGTGAAAATCAAAGATCGGAGTCGTAAGCGGAGTCATAAGCTCGAGGGATCAGAACGGTTCCATTTTCTTCCGACTCCGCTTCCGACTACGTCGCTTACGATCTAGTGAAAACTGCGTTGTCGGAGTCGCAAGCAGAAGCGGAGGAATACTCGTTCTCAGGCGTTGTGATTGGTTTATTCTTCCGCTTCTGCTTGCGACTCCAACAGTATGGTTTTCATTTGATCGTAAGCGACGGAGTCGGAGCGGTAACTCAAAAGAATTGCTTACGACTCCTATGTTTGATTTTCACCAGATCGTAACGCTCTACTGTTCAACAACAACAAGCTTTTATTACCAAATTAACAAAAAAGTTTTTACAATATAAGAAATCAATACAAAAAAGGGTAATTGTTACTCAGGATAACTAAAAAGGTAATCGAGCTGAGTAAAATGTTCCGATTACGACTCGGACTCCGACTCCGACGTTAGTGAAAACCAGCCTTAAGGGTCAAAGATGTTGTTTATTTCAGGACCTATTGCGTAGTTCAGTAATTTTCCAAAGACACTTATTGTGTAGAACGTTGGAAAACATGCTTAATCGGATTTCATTTCTGTTGCATATGATCAACGCTTCCGGTGCACGTGTGATTTCAGTGAAATCGAGCATGTAAAAATCACAAGCTGAGCTTCATCACCGATAGCCTGGAACCAATAGCATCTCGGAATTGTCCAGGAATTGAACCAGAAATACGGCGAGGGGAAAATAACTGAAGAAATTTGCCCCAGATATGGAAGGCAGTTCGAGTGTTACTCACACGGTGTGTTTCAGAGCGGTGAAGGTGGAGCGTTGCAGGTTTGTTCATACGATAGCGTTTTTTGCAACAGTTGCCTACTGGAGGAATTTTAGTTAGGTACGTTAGCTGAGGACACACATGGCAACGAAACAGCAAGCAGTGCTTCATATGTTCGACGGAATCTTATTATCTAAAACATTAAGTTCTTGTTAGTGTTGTTGCCGTTGTTATGAGTCGTATGACGTTAATGGATTGATAAAATTTGATTTCAAAGCTACTGTAACACCAAAATAACAATGTTTAGATACGAGGCGTATGTTGCGTTATTAAAGAAAATCTGTTAAAGAGAATCTGGTTGCAAAGAAAACAAAACTTGTGGCCTGCAATTCAAATCAGTTTTAATTTATCAGTTGTTGCAGTGAATAAAAAATTCACCCGAAAGTGTGGAAAAGATGCTAGTTGTGAGCCATGATTTCATATGGTTTTAATAAAAATAATTGCTATTCACACTAATTCCCTATCCACACTATTTCACCATCCATGCCGTTCCTTATTTTTTTAGTCGGGATCATTTGCGGTCCAGTATTGGGATCATTTGAATATTACAGCACTTCAGTAATTTTACGTCGGCAACCCTGCATGTGATTTCCAAAATCGCAGAGTAATTTAGGTCTTACGTACTGTCGTCCATGTTTGCTAACGGCTACGGAGACAATGCAATGCAATTCAACCATTTCCAAGAAAAAAAATTCTTTTAAATCAGCCCATTTTATGAAGTGTCTGTCACAGGCATGCCGCCTACTTTTACATTCACCGAACCTCAGTCCGAGCAGAATTAATGGAGAAGTCCAGTTTTAAGTTCCCCGATCCAGCATTAGAGTTCGTACTTTTTTTATGTCTTCAAGACCATGTGTCTTTCTTCAAACAGTCAATGTATGTGACCTCCTTCCTACCTTTCTTTACCTTTCCAATACTCGGCTGCCATAACACTAATTTGGATGCTTCCTGTCTCATGGCGCCTTTCCCGGATCTTTCATGTTACCTTAGGAAGGTTCCCGCATAAATCGTGATTTGTCATGTGCTCCTTCCAAGAGATATTTATAGCCTTCCTTGGGGCCGAATTACGTACACGGTACGACTTTGTCGCATGCGATAAGCTTACGACGAAACCTCTTGGTCTCTTGCTAACTGGAACTAAACTTTCCGCGGAAACCACCCGTACGTCTAAAAATATAGCTCGAGCTGTGAAATTAAACGCCGTGACCTAACTTGCACTCTCCAGGTTACGAGCTCCTCAGTGCTCAGAATGATGTTGCGGCCACCGCGAACGAGGAGACAACGGGGCACGGGGTACGGGATAAGGAACTAGAGACACGGGATACGGGATACGGGATACGGGATTCGACACCGATACTGATGGTGATAGTGGTAGTCACGGTCATAGTGGCAGTAATCTATACTACCGATGCCGATATACCGATACCAGGTATACTTTATTTAAATCAAAGAAACCCGCTGGCTCCAACAACACTTAGCTGGTTTCCATGGGGGCCCTGTTTGTGCACACATAATGGCGTAATAATACAACAAGTCTAATACAACAAGATTAAAAGTAGACTACCGGTCTAAGACTTCTAACCTTCTTCTGAACACGAAAACCGTCCAATAAAACTACAAATAAGAGTAAGACTAATACAATTTAAACTTGTGACTAATACGAGGCGGCAAAACAGCATGGCATGACCCAATTACGTTTTGATGTATTTTTTATCGACTCTTGTTCTCATTCATTTCACTGTACTGCTTGCAACTGCTCGATTTAATCACTTCGGTTTTGATTCCATGAAACTCAATGAATATCGCTTTAATTAATGGTATGATAAATCCTGTACATGTTTTAGCAGGTACTCAAGGGGAACCTCTCCCTGCCGCAGAACCTCGTAATGAAACTCAGGCAGTGAAAACCTGGCACCAAATGATTCTTCCATGAGTCTTCGTGCCCGCGAAAATGTCACTTGGCCGATCATGTAGCTTGTAACGACACCGGGACAGCTTTGGAACCGGGTGATATCCTTGCGAGCTCGGTCACTTGTTTCCCAAGCGTATTTTTCATAGAGAAGTAATGCATCTTTTCGAGACATATTGTAGTAATTCATGTTAACATCCAGCAAAGCACGAAACGAAGCCAAAATCTAGAGACAGAAACAAATGTTCGAAATTTGTATTATTGTTAGCGTTAGCGTTACCGCTATCACTATTGTTATATCCTTATCGCTAATATTATTACTACTATTCTATTTTCCTTGGTTCTCAGTTTTTAACACCTCAAAGTGCCGGGAAGCTTCCAGTTTCCTTGGCAACAATTCTTCCTTGTGACCGGTGAATTATTGCTATGGGGAAGTTCAGTAGGTATCGAGCTAACTCGTAGTTACTCAAAGTAGTCCTCCGTCCCAGGTCGGAATGACAAGCGGCCACATTTGTTTCCTGGGACAAAAGTACTTTTTCTTCAGTTAATTTACATTAAAAAAAATATTACCGCTGTTTTTTAAATTATAAATATTACTTATTTACGAAAACCTATCATCACCTGATATCGGAGCATGCCATATCTTTGGAGCAGGACATTTTTGTCAGTCACATTATCATAAATATCCGTATCATTTGCAAGCAGTGGATATTCAACGTACGTTGCCCATCCCTCGGTGAATCCTGGAAAATAATTCGGTCGGGCCAACCATGAAATAACGTCATTGCAGTTACTTCGAAAGTTCTCCACATAGCTACAAACCTGTTTGAAATAAAGGCAATCAACTGGTGACCGCAAATACATCTTGCTGAAGCCGACTTCAACATTTTTCAACTTATTAACGTGCTGCCACATTCAGTCACTGCACGGAGTTAGTCGCTAGTGATACTTTTCGTTCATTTGGAGTTTTATGTTGGTATCGTCTTTTATTTCATCAGCAGCATTTCGGGGCCATCATAAAAAAATTATTAAAGCGGTTCATTTATGTTGCATAGCTTACACTTCCTTACAATTTGAATAAAAACAGATTAAACAAGAAAGGAAACAAAACAAACCAAAACAAAAAATACATTTGAAAAGATTTCTCAGTTAACGGTGCGTAGTGGCCAAATGAGGAAGAGCTTTCTAACTGGACATTACTGTGCTTTCTAGTTGGCCAGTACTTATCAGTGAATGCACTGCAGCATTACTTTCTGGCTACTGTGCTAACCCTTGCACCAAACTGGCTATATTTTACCTCGAGATGGTGCCCTGGCAGTTGCTCATGCGCAGTTGTGGTCCACTCAGTAAACTTTGGACCATAGTCGTTAACAAAGAAAGGCAGTAATTGCAGTGAAGGGTTCTCCTCACAGTTAAGGCTCTTGGACTCGCTGTAACTATGATAAACCGCTTCAGAGTGGAACCATGGCGCTATCTTTACAGGGCAGTCAGGCAGGGTTTTCTTGCGTCCACTGGTGTAAAAGAGATGAGAAAGTTTCGGTCTGATGAGGTCCATGGCCTGTGTGGATCAGACAGTCACAATATCTGATAAGAAACGATCTCCATATTCAGTTGCTTATTTCGATCCTCTGCGGGTGTTGAGGTGAGAACACTCGCCTCTCACCAGTTGTGACCCAGGTCGGATCATTCCCGGATTCAGCGTCACATCTGGGTTGAATTTATTGCTTCCCTACTTTACTCTGAGAGGGTTTTCTCTGGGTACTTCGGTTGCCCCAGGGTCCTCAAAACCCGACGTTTGATTTTATTTTTAGTGACCCACAGTTTTGATTTAATTCAGTATTGGTGTAAGCTTGAACTCGGTCAAGAGGAAGATGAAAGCTGAGGTAGAAAGACACATGCAACAGCAGTTTGACCAAATGTGGCATCGATTTCAAGACCTGGGAGCCACGGCAAACGACAGATCATGTTGGAAAACAGGGGTGAACAAAGAAGTTGCACGTTTGCAGAAAGAAATGACATCAACCCTCAGATCAGACGCAAACGAAGGAAGGAAAGATCAACCCAGCCATCAGTAGGCACCTTTCTCGCCTGCAGGTTTTGCACTCGTGTATGTGTATCAAATATTGGTAGGATCAGCCATGAGAAGAGCTGCAGTAAGAAGTCTGTCTAATCTAGATACCATACCACCTTAAGTAAGATAACGCTTCCAAGCTGCTTTCATTTGACCGTCTGCTAAGACGAAAAGAGCCATAGTAGGTCCAAGCTCGATCGAGAGAGACGAAGAATCGCGTGCACTTTTGGCGATGGTAACTGTTCTGGCACAATTTGTGACTGAGCAAATTTTGCGAATAAAATATGCTCCTTTTTACAGACTTTACAAAAGCAATCTCTAGTCAGTTTAGTCTGGTACCCTGACCTCCCACGGCCAAGCGCGATCCATCAAGTAGGATCTGGGTAAGAGATTATAGTCAGTTATGATGTTACACTGTGAATGAATAAAGAAATGACAAGAATCCCTAAATAGTGTAGTCATTTTAAGAACGGCTATCGAGAGTTTCTGGCTCGTTTTAGAGGTTTTCTTACCTTTTCTGTATGTTTAATCCATGTCTGCAAGGCCTTCCATCTTGTGGGACAAAAAGTCCGAGATGACTTGTCAGCGGCACACCGTAGAAACGCCGTCTCCCCGGATTCATTGGTGGGAAAAGGCCGTTCGTTGAAAAACATATCACGTGACTTCAATACACGCCTGAACTGACTGACAGCTTTAACGCGCTCATTCTCTTTCGTGTATCTTTGTGCAATTGATGTAGCCTCCAATGAAAAAGAATGAAAGAAATTTGCATCTACAGCTATATATAGACTACTTATCACTGAACTGAGTCATAATTTTGAAGCCTAAACCACCGAAGTAATGCATTTAGCCAATCACCTTCATTAGACAATTTAATGAACCGTACATGCAAAAGCTTTCCCTCAAAGCAAGGGAATTGCTAAAAATAAGGGATCCATAAAGACGAGTGTTCATACGCCATTTTACAATAACGCACAATAATAACAAAAACAGGAAAAGCTTAAATTAAATAGCTAGTAAACGAGGCTCCACTTAAGTTTAATATGCTACTGAAGGACAACAACTAACGATTATTTAAATTAGGCTTAGGCCGAGCCACATTTGTCCTTGTGAATCACATCTCATATACCCACGACCTGCTCACGTTCTGGCCTTGTAGCTCAGTCGGTAAATCTAAAACCGAAGGTCGTGGGTTCAAATCCCACCCTGGTCAGAGTTTTTCTCTCTCCTTGTGTGGGCCCAATTCCAATACTAGAGTTGATCTCTGATGGAATAATTGGGGTATGTAAACTTCACAGTAGTGTTAGGCCTCACTCGAACTTGAAACCGTCGCTGAGTTGCTAATGTATCACCTACCTCTAATAACAAGGCATCAAGGCGTTCCAGTGCAATTTCCTTCAGCTCTCGAGGCGAGATATCAGTGGTGGTAAAAATTGACACCTGATTTAAATATGCCCGGGTTCCGTTGAGTTTATGACCGGACGGGAGCTTCTGAGTGGTCCGTTGGTCTTTCCGTTCCAGTCCATCTACGTACACATATGGCAAAGGAAGACTGGAGAGACCACTTGAAACGTTACTTGGAACGCAATACCGAATATAGTCCGACTCTAGATATCTGAAACGGGTTGCAATAGACCTTTTCACCGATACGGTGGCCATCTTGGATCCTATTGTTCTGAGAAAGATATTATGGAATGCCCATGGGGCAAATTCATACTTGTCGTGGGCATAAATTTGGTCTTCCTTTGACAATATTCAAGCCACTTTGATTTTTACGTCCTTTGTTTCACACCATAATTAATCTGAGACAAAGGAAATACGAAAATTGATTTAGTTTGAAAATTATTGAACCAAAACCAAATCTATACTCACGTCGTGTGCGAATTTGCCGCCCTGGACATCCCATAACATCTTTTTCAGAACAATAGAATTCAAGATGGCCGCCATATCGGTAAAGAGGCCATTAATATGTCAAAAACGAGGAAACGAAAACAAAGGTGAATCTCTTTTGTTCAGTTTATTTATCTTGAGATGCCCTACACGAACCAATCATCTTCACGGTGTCATCATATATGTTCAGACTTAAAATAGGTCACTTAAGACATGGGTGGTAAGTTTTTAGTACTATGGGTCTGTACTCACAGCCTCAAACAAAAACAATCAAACAGCGTTGTCGACATCGCCATGATGGTCGTGGTCACGTTACCACAGTCACGGTCACGATCGCGTTCAGGTCATCGATATCGTTATCGTCATCACTTTACGTCAAGTTTGAGAAACAGGAAACTCTCAAAAGATTCGACGGATTAGCGATTTTTGTGTCAGGGGTCAATACATATGACTAGAAGTAATGTCTGCAGTGCACCAAATCAAAATGGTGAACCGTCAGGATGCACACGCGGAACAGCCCGCAGAAATCCTGGGTTGTAATTTGCGCTAGAAAAGGTACCAAAGCACCTAAGCAAAGTGATGAACTGTAATCATGCCTCAATCAATCAAAGTCCGAATTTTTTTTAATGAAGCAGAACATTCCAGTTGCCGAGTTCTTGTCGCCCGATCAAGGGGAGTGTGAAGAGACAGGAGGAAGAAAACACTGCCGCGCTTTACCTTATCAAACCATGGATAGGTGTTCCAAGGTTCTGAATTAAAGAGCGTTGCAGATGCTCTTCAACTGTCTCGCCATGCTTCTTTGTCCACGCTTGCTTTACATCCTCTTTTAAATCGCCGAGAAATGTTTGGCTGAGTACCATCTTAGCCACCCGAGTCTGCAATATTCCTGATATTACAAGGTAAAACAATGAATATGTTGGAGCATCTATTGTGTGTTTGTTGTAGTGAAATTAGCGATCACGACCTAAATCGCCGGCGTAAACGTTGACCGAGGTGGGGTTGAGGGTGGGCAGCTGGTGGTGGAGAAAGAGAGGGGGACGGGTGTGGTGGATAGGCCATTCAATAGGCCATTTCCGAATTGCTATTTGCCTCTGTTTCAAAGCGAGTCTTGGTGCTAAACCATTCAAATGATAATGAGTTTGATTCGCATGAAAATACAAAACTCATTTGCATTTGAATGGTTGTGCACCAGGACTCGTTTTGGAACCGATGCAAACAACAATTCGGAAATGGTATATTTTCTCCATTCCAAAAATGTGATATATTCACTGAATTAATGAGCCCATTTTTGGCCGAGCAATGATTTTTTGCCCCCACAAGGGAATGGAACTAGGAGAAATCTTCATTAGCAAAATGGCCTATTGGAGACAGGTGTGTCAAGGGTAATAGAGAACAGGGAGGGGTGGGGAGAGGAGAAAGAGGTAGCATCAAGTGGGTGAGAGGGGGGAAAGGGGCGATGGAAAAGAACCGAAGAGAAGAGTGTGGGGTGGGGTGAGGGATGGTGGAGAATAGTGCCTAATTGGATTGATTACTATTTAGGGTTGGAGAGGGGGTGGTTAGCGAGATCAGATGAACGGTAAGTGGAAGTTACAAAGTGGAAAAGAGAAATTTAAAGTCGTCTTGGTTAACTCAGTTTGTATCATGTCTCAGTTCCGAGGCTGCTTGATTTCAATTTGATGCCCTTTACCGATACGTGAAGGCTTGTAACCAGATGGGATAATCTTCAATCTATTTTAGTTTATCAAAATACCTTAATGTCAGAGATTGTCATTACATCAATTTAATTCTCTTGATGCCATTTGACTAATTCAGTTAACCACTCGCAATTCCTTAAGCCATCAAGTGACAAAATTGTGTTCAGTGAAAACTTGATATGAAGTGGTTTCGCTACGAGGATAAGACCAAGACCTTTAATATGGAAGGTAAGACTGAGAATACAAAAACAACAAATCCGGGACTGACAGAACGGCCAATATTTGCGTTCCAGCGCTAACGATGCTTGGACTCAAAAAAATTTGCACCATTTGAACAATCTGCGGGAAATGTCCCAACCCACAACAAAAATACTCCTCAGAAAAAAACCAAAAAAACCAAAACGATTTCTTGGATGAAAATGTGTGAGTGCGCAAGTACCTACAAAACAGAATCTTCCCCGTTTCTCTGCTGAGGGCCCCTGTCAAAATTAAAGCACTTGGGTGTTTTTTAGATCAATAATGCACTGAAATTAGAATTCACTTGTTACTTTTGTGCGAAACACTCTTGAAACTTAAAGAAGACAGAGTGACGAATTTTAGGTATTTCAATTGCAAGAATTTTTGCACAGCAACTTTGGTTACTAAGCAGTTTGAACTTTCATCTCATTTCTCAGAACTAACCTTTGCACAGGGACCTGCTAAATGCAGAAAACAAACGAAATCGTACTGGCAAGGCGCACAAAGAATAATAATAATAATAACAATAACAACAACAATAATAACACTCAGCTGATGCACAAAAAGAACACCAGCAAAGCCTGTGACAGTAGAGAAGATAATAATAATAATTAAAAATAAAGCAATAAAAACACGAGCGAAATATCTCGCTCTCTTAGCCTGAAAAACAGAGCATTGTTCTGTGGAGTGTTTTATTCGTGAGAGAGAGCAAGAAGCATACGCCAGGATAGTGAGGAATCGTCTCTCAAATTACTGACATATAAGGTAAGGAAAGAGTAGTGATCACTACCCTTCGTTTTCTAGAACGTGACAAACCTGTTTCATTTGACAACGCGATTGGAAGATAACGTCTCTTGAACTCACGAACGCCAACTTTGCAAGCCTCTTCTGAGCGTACCATTCCAGTTTGGGGTCCTTGCTTGAGGTTTTCTGTGTACTGTTGAATCGAGGCTTTGAGCCTCTTAAAAACTTGTTCCAATTCTCTCAAGTCGCTGAGATTTGCAGGCTTGAAATAAGATAAGGAATTTTCCAGATGAATTAACATCTCGCACGCTGGCTGCCAGCAGAAAATGTTCGGTCCCAGCATCCAGTTGCCAGAGTAATAATCCTGTTCAAAAGGGCTCCAACCAAACCTTTCTTTTAGGATATGTTTCGCGACATATAAAGCTTTTCTCTCTCGGAGTTTCAGCTTTTTCTCGTCTACATTTCTAAAAATAGACGACTGGAGATCTTCGTACAGGAAAACACCTGCGTCGGTTGAGTTTCTCATTGCTTCGGGGTGGAAATCGTACGGGCGATAAATTTTACGGACTTCTGCTGCAGTGACTCCGGGTTTCGATGATATCAAATATGGATGATGCTTATAATAAGCATACTTCAGTCCCTGAAGAAAATCCTTCAGTCCGACGCGCTTTGCCTCGTCTGAAAGAGAGCATTTTATGGCTTCCTTGTTGTTCACAGATTTCTTCGAGCTCCAAGTTGGAAGAAAACACACAAAAATAACCACAACGATTAACCCGATGGCAGCAAACGTCAACCCCAACGTAAGAGATATCAGACGCAAGGTGCAACGTTTGCGCGAAGGATTGCCACGGTCTTTGTTCACAAATTCCAACCTCGACGAGCTTGAGGGAAGCCTTTTCTGACGATTAGACGACATCACGTGTTTCGACCGTCAGAACAGCCTACAACTGTAAATCGACTAAGTAACAAAAGCCCGGTAAACATCGAAAGGACACTCTGATCTAGACCTCTCTAACTGGTGCCATGACTAGAGTCCCGTTGAGCCAATGATGTCATAATTGGCAAAACACATTCAAGAGCTGTAAAGCACCGATACCTTTGAAGTCAGACCTAGCTAGCCAATCAGCACAAGGAGACGTCGACAGAAATTTCAGGGTGTTTCTCTGGCAATAAAAGTGAACGTAAGCTTGACAAATCACTGTGGTTTGTTATGTTAAACGAAATAGTTGTTCGTAATATCTACGCGTTGACATGAAGTGATTTCACTGTCCTGGCAGGCGTGCAATCGCGTTGTATCGCAAAGTGATACCCCAATCGGACACCGCAGTTTCAGTATCAATTAACTAAAGAAGACTATTTATAGAAAACTTTCGCAATTTCGAACAAAACTGATGATTGCAGAGATAGGAAAATACTCAACGGGACAAAAGTGGCCTTGACAAAGATAAACTTGACACATACAAACTTTTGCCGAAACCTTTCGGGTTCCCGAAAGAGGCGTTTCGAAGCATGAAACATTGCAATTACTCTCTTGTCTTGAAAACTATTAAAAGGTCCGCTTTTCGCGTTGAGTGCTTCAGTTTCACAAAATGCTTTTCGAACCCGAAACGTTTTTTGTTTGCAAGACATATCATATCCTGAGTGCCTTTGTGTGACAGCTGGTGTTGCCGGAACAAGTTTTTGACGGTCATCATGCAAAAAGACAACAGTATGATCTCAATATAGAGTGTATGTGCATGAAGTCACTGCGGCCATGTTGGTCTCCCGAAACAAAGAAAACGCGAGTGAATACACTCTATCGTCCAATCAATAACCAATGCCGGTAGTTCTGTTTCGAATTCACCAAAATAATACAAAAGACGCATCTCTTCAGGTTTAGCCTGAACCTGAAGCGTACAAGATCTAACACTTTCTTGCTCGTATTTGTGAGTGGTTTTCCTCAGCTTAAGGCTAGCCATGTACAAACGCGCCTTTGATTTTCTTATCCAGCCGTATAGGTGAATTCGAAACTGGACTGTTCACTACACTGGCAAATGTCCCAAATCTCGGCTTCTTAGACAATGAAGAAGTCATATTTGACGATCACCTATATAATACTCTTTAGGACACAGGGGTGAAATTCATGTACCTTCTTCAGTTGCCCGTTTCTTCTCGTGCCCCGTTACGAGAAGTATTTGTTCATTCTATATTAATCTATAAATGGATTTAATTGTAGAATTGTTTGGGGCCACAAGTTTATTAGCCTTGGGCTATTCTATCAATTGTTGGTGGGTTTAAGAACAAGGTAGCTCATTTGTTTTCTTGAATTAGGAAAGTTTTCCATGTTGGCTATCCCAATTCCCGGAAAAAGGCTTTTCGCTCCAGGAAGCGTCACCAGACTTTCGAGAAACGAACGCCAGCAGAGAGATGACAGAAAGACGCGGAGATGCTGAAAATCACTGTTTTCGCCAAGTAAGCCCCCTTCCCTCTTCCCGTCCAAATTCCGCTAAGGAAATAATGACAGCTTGGAACATCAAAGTCTCAAGTATCCGACCTCTTGATCAATACACATACCGAAGCCCAGAAAAGTCTAAATGATCTAAGCACAACATAACTACAAAAGTAGAAAAGAAAAAAGAAAAGAACGAGTGGTCCCGAACGGACAGTGCTAAGTTGTTTTAGACAGTGAGTGGGGTTGAATATGCAACGAAAATGTGATGCATTAGGTGCCCCTCCCCTCCCCTCCATCGGTAACTGATCTGTTACTCAAGCGGGAAGGGGAGGGAACAGCTCAACTGGTCCCGATGGCCCGTTGTCAACATGCGGCCTCACTTACCCGTACACAGTTTGGACTTTGGGCTAAAATTAAATGTCAACAACTGGATGGAAGACACCCGTGGCAATTCTAATTGAAAACAATGAAATGTTATATGTCTTCGCAACAGGGAAGAACCGACTAAAGTTACATGCGCATTAAAAGTCGATTAACAAGATTTGACAGCATGAACCAGGACTCCCAATAAATTAAATCTGAGCTTTTTTTTTTTCAGTCTTAGAATCATCATTACTTGATGTAATGTCACCATCGCCGTAGTAATTATAATAATTATACCAAATAAATTACAAATTGTTTTCAATCACCAGTGAACACGTTGATAAATCATATAATAAATAATAAATAAAAATAAGTACTTAACGGCTTGGTTCGTACACCTTTGGCACAAATCGACAGCAACGCGTGTGTTGAAAATAGAACCTGTTTTGTGTGAAACCAGGAGATCCAAGCGAAACAAAATGACATTTTCCTGTTGGCAAAATCCATGCAACCGAGAATCAACGTCGACGCTCACCTGAAATGTGCCGTTGAGCCGGTAAAAAAAAATTCAGATTACAACGTAACCTGTACATAAAATTTATCTTGTGCTTTAAACGAAGAATTAAAAAAAGGAGGAAAGAAAGAAAGAGAGAAAAGAAAGAAAGAAAGAAAGAAGGAAGGAAAACAAAAGAAAACAAAGAAAAGAAAAACAAAAAAGAAAAGGAAAGAAATCTATTTGCGAAGACAACATTTTTGTTCAGAGACATCCTCAATGCCACATCCAAACACAGTAACTATTTGTCGATGAACCCTGGCAAGAAATCAAAGGAGACAGTCAACAGATAAGCACACCCTGATTATTTTCAAGAGAAAATACCTACACAATGCCATCTATCAATGATACACACTTTACTATGAGTTTAGGCAGGAAGTTACTCCGGTAAGCTACGAGTTTTAGCAGTGCAGTCCCCCTGCAGCTGCTTGTACAAGCTCGTGAGGAATACGGGTGGGGTTATTTTCGCGCCTTTTTTTGGGGGGGGGGGGGAATCAGCGGTATAAATTGATACTTTTCGAAGTAAAACGGTGAGAGAGAAATTAAATCTAGCATCTATCGTCACCCTATCGTCAAGTGCGCTTTGAAAAATCATTTTTGTTTAATGGCTTAAAACACAAACGCGACTAGAACACACACCCAAACACAACAAATGAATTAAATAAATAAATAAATAAATAAATAAATAAATAAATAGACTGTGACAATTACAAGTCGTAGTTTGCATTTCATCTCTGGCTGTGCGAGGGCAAACGGATGGACTAATATCCGCAGATCCGCGAGGAATTATAACGGGAATATTAATAATCTGTTAAGAGTCGGGGAAGGGTGGAATAACGGAGAACAAGTACAACGGTACAGTGTCCTGTAAACTTAATGAATAAGCAAAATGATCGGCTTGGTTCGTTAGTTCGCCTACCTGAGAGAAAGAGAATGCTGCCTGAGTATTTCTCCGTCCACGTTCCAAGTCCCTACTGATCTGTCTTTTGGATTGCGGCTAACTCGGTAACTATCCAGGAGAGGGCCACCAGCACCTTGCACAGGATAACCAGATTTATCGCAGGCTTTAACTTGGCACTCTTTGACGCGATGACACTCAACGAAGGGGAAGGCGAACTAATGGAGACAACACCGTGAAAAAATTACATTATGATATGAAGGTTTAAAACAAGCCTGACCGGTCAAACATTAATAATTTTTTACAGCAATCAGCTGTTTTAACGGAAAACTCGTACTCGTAGCCGGACGCGTACTCCAATCTAAAATTTCGAACTTTTAGAACTGGACTGGACTGAGTGGTTTAGGTACTGGACTGTAAATCCGCAAATTCCAGGGTCTAGGTAGCCCATGGTTCAAGTCCTCAGTGGCACTCATAAAGAGCCAGCTGGCCGGCCTCCCGCCAATGAGTTTGGACTGTACAATATGTTCACTTGTTTCAACGTCATTCCGATAGTAACGCAAACCTTGTTAATCATGTAGCTCCCTTGAAGTAATTGTGTAAACAATACAGCGTACCTGGTCTTTAAAGTTAAAGTTGCGTTGTATGTGTGATTTCATCTGAAATCTCGAGCACTCTTTAACAATGACAAGGTCCGTGAATCCGTCTCCGAGGTGACAGCTTGGTGACGGTCCTTCTGGAGATATCTCACAGATATTGGGAAGAGTGTAAAAATTCACTCCAATGACACCACCGTGAAATGCCTTCCATTCTGCTGCAACAGAGAAGAGGGTTTAGGGTGAAGAAACGGCTGACATTTCAGACAACACCACCATGACCGTCAAATTGTAGAAGGTGTTAAGATCTTAACACCTAATCATTAGTGTCGTATTCTTCTTATGTGTTAGTCAGGAATTTCGTGTTTAATTTATTCGTTTTCTTTAGTATTTAAGGTCTCAATGTAGTCACTATTTAGTTTTACCTTTTTTCGTTTTCGCTCTCAGAGCAGTTTTCGCCGTAGTTGCAGTTCTATAACGTCGCTTTCGAGCTGAATAATCTTTAAGTACTTGCTCCTAGCACTGAATTTCTACGTCAATCCACCAGCAACAAACAAATTTTTAACCGCTTGAGTGATAAATTTGGGGTCTTTCTGCAGGTACCGGAAAGCTTTGTATTTTTGGCAACTTGGGAATAGTCTTTATTTGGAGTTGTTTTGTTTCCTGTCTTTTATTTCTTTTGTTTTACGTAAGCTTACGTAATCTATGCTCCGGTACTCACAGAAGCTGCCTAAATTTGGTCCGCCGTTAAAGGCATCAGAATAAAGCGAATTACGAAATGCTGGAGTCGAGAGTCGACGTATTGTGAAGAAGTCTACAGAAGGACCCAAGCGGTACGGGCAAGAACATAATATTATTCGACTGTCAACCATGTGTTTGCAAGTTCATTGGCGTCTTCACATCTGACAAAACGTAGCCGGTGCAGTAAGCGTCTGTGATCACGCGTTGAAGAATTTCCGACGACCTCAACCACCTGAACCACGACTCAAAAAGTGCTCAAAAAGGACTCACCTGGAGTTTCCTCGCTCTGTTCGCTGCTGTTTTCGTCCTTATTACACACTTCACAGCTACGGAAGACAATAGTTTTACCACTGATATTACTGATAAATAACATGATTCTTCGCTTTTCTTGTGCCCCATACTTCGTGTGAAAACGCATACTTTTCTCTGTGTTTTGGTCTTTCGCCTACGCGAAAATGGCATTTCCCGTCACCAAAAGCGCGGACTTTCGAAAAACGACGGCTTGTCGTTTCCCATGGGTACTGCAGCCACAAGAGACGTGATATTATTGGTCGTCTGTCAGAGAATCCGTGATTTGTCAGTATACCCCCGATTTGGCACACTACTCGCCAAATGGGTTTCAAGCGATGTTCTTAGTTACTGAGTTCATAATTTTATTTTGATCGCTTTGGCTTTTTTGTTTTTCTTTGTCTTTCTTCATCCGCGAGTTACACAGATTCTTGCACGGAGGATGAACCAAGTTGGGGCCTTTCACTCATCATCTCCGCACTTCAGTAAGAATTTTTAGTGCACATGATTCTGTACCTACCCTGTTCTACAGCGAGTTTGATCCCTCGGGTGATGCTCAGGAAAATGGCTGGGAAGGTAACTAACTTCGACATCATATGACCTGTATTCATAAACAAGGGAGATTTATATGGGCTGTGTAACGGCTGTGCATGCAGGCCATTGTGTTTAGTTTTGCCTATTACTTTCCTTTAAGCTCCGTACAAACGGACGCAACAATATTGTAGGCCAACAATGTTTGCACGGAGCCTTATTCGCTATGAAACTGGACGTTAACCGAGAAATTACTTCTAAATGACAAAGTGAAAGCTTCGTGGCAAAACAAACAAACAAGCAAACAAACAAAACACACACAAAAAACACACACAAAAACAAGCAAACAAACATACGAAATGTCTCCCGACCATATAATGAAAGTTACAAACAACAGATATACACTTTGAAAAACTTCATAGCTGAACATTTCAAAAAAAAACTTAATTGCAATCCGTTTTACTTTTCTTCAATTTGGCTCAACCCTGCCACCTCTTGTATTTGTTGTTTCGCAAAGGAGTAGGAGTTGCAAACGGGGACTTAATAAACGACAATCGACGACAACGAGAACGCCACAAAACACTCCTGACGGCCACGACTCTATCCATTCGTCTAGTTTCCGTGTGACTTACGAAGGGTCCAATAGTTTGCCAACCTATTTGC
>BLFK01000069.1:698508-723859 GCA_014634185.1 Astreopora myriophthalma | reverse complement strand
CCCCCCCCCCCCCCCCCCCAAGTCCCAAATCCCTGTCGGTGCCCCTATGCATAAATATATACGGATGTAGCTAAGTGGATGGGCAGAAAGTTGAAACAGACAAAGGCACCAGGGAATTAACTGGGTATGTCTTAAGCAGGTATGCCAGTGTTGGTAACAAATGCTGGTTGTCAACTTATGTCCTTTGCACACTTAAGCATTGGCAGAGACAAACTGTTCACTTCACAATTGAGAGTATGGTACAGATAACCATTGGCAGAGAGCCCTTTGTCATACATTCAAAGCATGGTTTTCACAGTGCGTGTTTATGGTACAAACTGTTAAAGCCCTTCACTTTTTTTATTGAAGGGTTACTACAAATAAAGTGTTGTTGTTGATATTTCGAGAGGAAGAGATTACTTTAACCCAATAAAGGAAATGCAGTTGCTTTAAAAGCAAAGTTAGTAACTGTTGCACTTATAGTAGACATCTTGATTTTTTTATTTTAAGCTAAAAAACCTCACAGTGTTCAAAGGGTCAGAGCAAAGCTTGAAATGTGGAAAATGCAAATAGCTGAGCTGGTGAGTTCAAATTCCTTGAGGTTGAAGTGATCTTCTTCCCTTACAGTACTTCCTTTTTACTTCTCTCCCATATAATTCTCCTCACCCCTCTCCCCTCCTTCACTGGATCTCTCACCTCTGCTCCCCCCTCCCCCCCCCCACCTTCTGTAGCAAGTTATCTGTTTTATACTGAAAAATGGTAGTGGGAGTTCAGTGTGCTTTATCATTTGTTGGGAAATTTCGGTTGGGGTAATGGTTGCCTGATGGTAAGTGATTTATTGTCCAAATGCACTGATCAATGGGTCGCAATTGTGCTTACCATAAAATGAATCCCTTAACAAAGTGAAATCCCATGAAGGTCCTCAAAAAAGGCCTGGAAACGAAAGAATGTACAAAAAGTTCCGAAATTCTGTTCTGACTGGAAAATCAGGAGTATCACTGCAGAGGTCCTCCCTCCACAGTGTCTAAACAGATTTTCTGGAAAATGCCATATAATCTGACATTCAACTGAAATTTCCAGAATTATAGTGGGGTAGTATGGTAATATTTGTATGGTGATATTTGACTCTCCTTCCCTAAAAAAATACACAATTTTCATTTATAAGCTTGTAGATAGACTTTGGGACTTTGTCAATGACGAACCAGAAACGTCTGATGAGGAAGATGACGAAGGGGAGCCTTTGGCTGTGAAAAAGCAAGTGTTGGTTCATTAAAAAAAAAAAAGTAATAGCACTCGAAAAAGTCTTGTTCTTGACTTCATTGCCAATTGGTCACGGCTGGGCTGTTATAGTAAGACAAGCAACAAAGTTAAAGAGCTCTATTCATGCCCTCCTATCAGTTCCTGAAGTGACGTCAAAGCTCGGCCTCGACTACAACTTCATAGGGCATGGCTCTGGCGGGAATTTCAAACTGCTATTTCAGCGCAAAAAGAAGCCAAAACCGGAGTCGAAAAAAAGGCCGAGGGCTGCAAAGGCACTCTAAGATGTAAACAGTGATGTCACTATCCAGTAATGTCAAAATGTGAGAGATTTAAGTATTTCATGTCAGCACGAATATAGTGCTTACTATACGGCCATGTACTTTGCCGTACTAAGTCTGCTTAGTACGGCCAAGTACATGAATGAAAAAAAAAAAAAAACTTGAGCAAATGCTTTACTTTTGAGTGTATTGACTTATCCAGCAGAAAAGGCCCAGTGCACTCTTGAGGAATGAGCTGAGCAAAGTGCGTCGCGAGGGAGTTAGCTCAGCTCTTTCCTCAAGTGTGCGGCTGGCTTATGCACGTAGTTATCCAAGCTTTGAATTTGAACTACCAGGGCCTCAAGGTTTTATTTCCTTTGTTTTCCTATACAGACTAAAAGAGAACATCTCGCGATTCAGTAAGTGGATATTATAGTGCGAACGAAATTTAACGGGCCAAAAAAGGCGGTAAGAAAGGGTGCTTTTTTTTTTTGCATTTTAACTTGGCTGACTATTTTCGTTTTCATCAGGTGCGGGAGTTCAGCCTATAACCGGCTTCATCAAATCTGTTAAGGGCATTTTTACTTGGTGCAATCCTACAGCCTCTTTCTTGACATTTTTGGTAGGTAACTGTTTATGGAACTAAAACATACTTTATGTTATGTTTTGCGTGGCCTCAAATTTTTGTTTTTCTTCTCTTTTCTTTCCCTTTCATGAAGGAAGGTCAAAATCCTTCCCTTTGATTACGACTATTTGTTGTTTGCGATTTATTAAAATTTAGAAAAAAAAAATTCTGTAAACCCAGGCCAATCTGAGATGCAAACTCCGAGCAACGGCCAACCCATGATTCGCTTTGGCCACGTAGCGATTCCGTTTCAGGCGGATATCGTTATTTAAAGAAACTAAACCCTGCAAGAGGATCGTGACAGCTGTTGCGCATCACATCCATTGGGTTAGATTCTACTGGCTTCTTGAACATCGTTGGACATCATCGCATTTGAAATTTGTGCCTGCTTTTAGGTGTACATGTATTCTGTCTGGCATGGCTTTCTCCTCTCCTTGATTCTGTTTATTGTCATCTGGAAACTTTTCATGAACTATCTTCACGCAAAGTAAGTGTACGTGCTTATTCAATGTTATGAGAATATCTTTTCCACATTGTTGTTAGAAAAATACTTACGTGGATACTTGATCGAAGGGGATGGAGAGATAAAGCGAAAACTAATTGCCGATTGGCCTTGAAATCCACGTACAAGAGAAATCGTGTGGACGAGTGAAATTTGTTATCCGCAAGACAAAAAAGGACAGGTTTTGAATTTCTACGGTTGTCAATTTACCGTCCTCAAAGAACCAGTTCAGTGAGGGGTCGCAGCAGAACAGTTTCTTGGAAACTACGAACGAGTTAAAAAGAAATGGCCAAGAAAGAAAACGGTAAACAAAAACTTTTTGACTTGAATGAGATGGGCACGCGGCAGATGGGTAATGGAAGGCTTAAGAATTTTTTTACATGTATTTTCCTGTTCCGTCACCAGAGGCATTGCTAAACAGTTGGGGTTTGTAGAGGATGAGAAAAATGAGGTAAAGCCCCTCAATGAAACTTGAACGAAGTTTTCTAGTTTTGAGTCAGTTAGTGAGCCAGTCTAGTGATAGATCACATTATGCAGTACGGGTTTTTGCATTTTTCACCGGCGAACATTAGGTGAACCAAGTTAATGTCGTGTTTTCTTCTTCTTCTCTATAGCCGAATTCTTCAGAGGATCACAGCTGGTCGGACAAATTTCAATTGGTTTTGCAAGTCTCAAGAAAAGTTCAGGTGATATGTTGTATTTTCTACTGGCCGAAGAACGAAATCATTGGAAAATGTTTTCTCGTACACCTCTGGGGTGTGGGCTAGGGCGGCCTTAAGTCACGTGCTCAGTTTTGTCAGGTGCTGTTTTGCTGTCCGCCATTGTTGACTGAAGTTTCCCACCCAGTCCTCAATTAAAACAATAGAAGTTGAATAGAACCTATAGATCGTTTTCATTTGACGTCACGGCGGCCATATTTGCGTTCCAAAGGTATCTGCGGGGAATTGAACTCCATTTTTATGCAAATATTTCCTTTTGTTTCTGTAAATCAATATGGCCGCTGGTCACGTGAGTGAAAACGATCTGTTCAGTAGATTTTCTTTATTACGTTAGCATACAGCCTTACCAAACTTGTATCTGTTTTAGTGTCACTATTATGCCTACATTACATACAATGCTAGGCCGAGTTTGTTTGAGAAATAGAATACTCAGATTGCGGCGGTCAACTTGACGATAGCTCTCAGAGTCTCAGAGGTGTGTGAGAAGCTCAGTTTTGTTTTTGTTTGTTTTGTTTTGTTTTGTTTTTTGTTTTGTTTTGTTTTTTCACGTATCAAGTTCAGAGTGATCACCCTGACCACCAGAGAGTGTCTGGCTAGGAATATATAATTTTCTGAATCCTCCACCTCTAAACTGGTGGCCGCAGATCATCTATCTCTTTGTCGTCACTGGATTATCTTTCTCTTTTTTTTTTCCTCTCTAGAACACCCTCGGAAACATGGCAGACACGTTAGAAAAGTTGAAGAAGTAAGTTTCGATTTGTTTACCAATTTACTGGGTAAACTATAGCCTAAATCGTGCAACATATAATTTAAAGTGTTCCCCACACTCTTCAAACTTCACCCTATAATTGTTTTCTTCCCGAGAAAGAACTAACAAGATTTCTTCAAGGTTTTTTTCTTTTCTTCTTCCTTTTTCTTCAGTTTGCTTATGTGGCAGCACCCTGTAGCTTCAAGGAAACTGTTTACTTTTCTCCTCATGGCTTTAATGGCTTCCTTGCTGCTCAGAGGAGAGACGCTGTTCCGTGTTGCAGGTATCCTTTTTTAGTCTCCTTCGCAGCCGTTGATGGCTCAACTCCTGCAGTTTACGTCCATAATCGTCGAGGCTTTGATAGTTAAATCTAGCAATCGTCCGCCATCTCTTTTGTGTTACTGAATGCAATCAGCTTTGACTGATGGGGAAAATAAGCACTTCTTCCTTTTTTAATTTCTAATTGTTGAAACACGCGTTGCATTCATCTTGAGATGATTGTTGTTAAAAAAGTTATAGAGGGACAAACTTAAGTTTCTTTTCCTAAAGTAAAAACCCATGTTTTTCTCAAGCACCACAGTTTAATTATTGTTTCTTGAGACGTTTTGTTCTTGATTCAACAGGACTGTTTTTGGGAATAAAGCTGTTTATTGTGAACCCCATTCAACATCGATTTCCAAAGGTAATTTAGATATTTTGTTATTCCGTTTTGTTTGTTTTTTTCTTTTGAAATGCCAAAAGTTAACGTCGCTAAAACGATGATCCTGTACAAATAGAGCAGTTCAAATGTGTGTCATAGGCCAATCACACGGCCAATCACAGCAGACGAGTGCGATCGGACGAACCAATGAGAATTCGAAGTAATTACATGCAGTCGGCGCTAAGGGCGGGAAAATGCTCTCTGCCACGTCAAGGTTGAGTTTGTTTCAGTTTCTGATTGGTGTATTAAGTGACGGGAGACTTCTTGGCCGATTGCCTTGTGCGACAATGCAGAAGTGATCGGGGGAATCCCGCAATCATTACTTTCGTTCCACACTCGACTGAAAATCGTTCAAGAAGGGTCAAGTTTACACCTTTTTTCTTTTTTGGTTTTCTGTTGTTCAAAAAGGTCAAGAGGCGATATGATACTACGGAAAAACTGTGGAGGGAACTACCGACTGATGCGGATCTAGCAGCAAGGCAGAACGAGGCAGAGGCCAACCAAGAGGTAAAGTTCTCTGCATTGCTGTAACTAAAACAGCATGAAGCATTTATTGCTGTAATGGGCCTTTATAGTGTTCCAGATACGTGCCAATTATACTTGCAACCACCTTGTAGATCTCTTCATACTCTCGATCTCAATCCGGAAAATAGTTTCGGTAATAACGTACAGGCGCGCGGTTCAGTTCAAGATGTTACCTGTGACCTTTGCATCTTATACGCTGACTTTTTTGAAGGCCACCCGTTGTTGAAATGCACCCGGCCTTCCAAAAAGTGCAGATACCACGCAGCTGTTTACAACCTCTAATTTCATTGGATCTGGTTGGGACGCAGCTCTGTTGTTTTTAGGGTTAGGGTTCATTGTTTCTGTTGTTTTCTGAGCCAGTCGCTTAGGCTGTTGTAATAGCTGCGTACTGACCGGAAAAGTGAAATCTTGAAGTTAAGCACATAAGCATTAAAAAGTGTCTTGTGAGAGATTTCGGCGGAAACGCAGCCCTTGTGTTTTACTGAGCGGTATACATAGTGCCGTTGATGAAGAACCAACTGGATTCATGTCATGTTTGGATTTATTACTTCAGGCGCGCCTTCGTGCCTCATCTGCGGGATCTTTATCGTCGCTTGGCAACGGCAACGGCAATTTATCCGAGCTCAGTACAAACTGCCTCTCTGACAGATTCAAACTACCAGCGAGTGAAACTTCTTTACCAGGTGAAGATCAGTCATTGAATTCTTCTAGTCCTATGCTGGGGCCTGTTTCTCAAACGTCCCGAAAACTTTTCGGGCCCGAAAAGCCATTTGTAAAACTACGATCCGTTTATTGTAGAAGGCTGGTCCTTTAACATGTTTTTAAGTTAGAAAAGGTTAAGGGAGTGGCAAGGTTTCATGTTTGAAAGCGCTTTCGTTTTCAAGATACACTGGGAATTGTGGCACCCGAAATAGCCCCGAGAATTCTCGGGTCTTTTGAGAACCGCACGCCAGGACTGGATCTTTTCCAAAAAAGCACGAATTCGGAATAGATCCCTAAAGAATAATATTCCGAGTATTCCTATGGACCAAATTCATAAATGGCGGCTAATAAATTGTTATTTTCTCTTTATGACAATTTTCCTCACTAGCCTCATTGCATGGCTTGCAGAAATCGAAGAGAATTTTGGCTTTAAAAATGAGGCCCTCGTTAGCATGTAAAAATTGAAGAGTTTTGCTTTAATATGAGGCTAGCGAGGAAAATTAGCATAAAGAGAAAAGAACAATTTATTAGCCGCTATTTATGATTCGGAGTATTGTGGAGTATACAGTCCAAAAGTTGGAAACTCCTTATGTAGCTGTGATAAACTCTTGTAGTAATTACTTGCAAGGATTTAATACGCAGACCAATCTTCTGCAGAGTTAAAAGCAGCGGCAAAGAAAAATTCTGTCTACGTAACTTCAATTTCATTTGGAGAAAAATATTCTTCGTTAGCGTTCATTCGAATAATAATAATAATAATACTCAAGAGAATTCTTTCCAAATCCGCAGCACTATGAACCATTTTCTAAGCATGATAAAGAGTTAATAGGCGCTCTGCTCCACCTCGTAACTTTTAAACTTGGTGAATGAAGCATTTTGTAAAGGTTTCTTTCTTTTGGCATTCTCTTAGGGTGGGAAGATGGCAAGAGGTGTTTATTGATGGACAAAGACAAACCCTTCTCCAGTTTTAAACACGTAACACTGTTTCTTACACAAAGGTAACAAGAGGTAGCTGTAGTGTCGTGCTATGTATGGTCCAAGTGTTGTCCTTACATGGTGACAAAACGTGGTCTTGTGTGGTATAAAACAACAAGTGCAAAGTCAGTTGAGGGGCGTTGCATCAAAGAAGGCCCGAGCAAGCAAATTGAGAGTTTAAAACATTACAGTATCCTTAACTATGTAGGGTTGATTTGAAGCTACTATTTTACGAGTAAGCAAGGATAGGTTTCATTGCTTCATCGTCATAATTAAAAAAGAAAATCGCTGGCGAAGGAAGCACCTTCGCTTAAAAAATACAAATCTTCCATTAGCTTGGGAAGGCTAGGACACCGAAAAGAACAAGGGCCTCTTCTTACCTATATGGCGGAGTAATAGACCACTTCCAAGTTCACTTCGGCCTCTTTCTCAAAGCGAGTCTCACTTTCTTACGAAAATGAGTTGTTATTCATATGCAACGTAAAACTGATTACCATAACAAAACTTTCCCACTTAGACTCGCTTTGAAAATGAGGCAGACGTGAACTCGAAAATGGCCTGGATGAGTAAATGATGGTCGAAATGTTGGTTAGCATACATGAACTGATGAGTCAATGTTGGTTGAAAAAGTACATTTCCCTGGACGACTTTAATAGGCACATACGTTAACCGAGAATTCTCGGAACCAATAGCTTTAGTGATTTTTCGTTTGGAATCAGTGAAAGATTTTAGTACCTCGCAAACCTGGCTTGAGCTGTCCTCATGATAATGCCTTTTACTTTCCATAGCTATTTGTGTTTTGAGAAAGCCAAGTCTTTCAGTGGTAAACATATTGCGATTCATTTGGAAACAATAACAAGCATTAGTAAGGTAAATCTAGTTAGAATGGTAGCCCATCACAGGGCGTCCAACATGAAAGGATCGAACGCATTACCGCCTCCTCCTCCAAATCCCCCTCTTGTTACAGTCTTGTCGCGTGTTAACTTGTTTAAGGTATTGGGAGATGATGAGAGGAGTAATTTTATTTTATTTTAATTTAATCCATTTTCATTGCAAGGGGACGACGAGAAAGGAACATAAGAACCATTCAAGCAATTTCACTCTCGTTAGGTTGGACGCTAGTGGTGGCCAGCCAGGGTTCATTTTGTATCTAGTGGTTCTTTGAAGTCCCACAGAATCAAGCATAAAACGCTGTGAGACGGGGCGCACGGGTTATCGTCGTTATCCGAGAATACTAGAAAGTCTAACCATTTGCAGATGTTAAAACAAAGGCAGTTTTTGTTTAGTTTCTTTAAGACTCTGAGTGTTGGTGCAGCCGAGGTTCCAACCCACTACCTCCCGCACGGTAGTCCGACGGTCTACCAACTGAGCTAGCCGGTCAGCGGTTTGCGGATTTTTTGTGGCCAGTAAATCATTTTGTTTCGAAGCCGTGTATTTTGTTATTGTTTCAATAATGGTGCAACAAACATTTGTTGTGACGTTTTCGCCACTAAGTGCAATATGTCGTCTTGTTTTAGGCCAAACCGATTGGAATCATGCCTGGTACGGGAATGGCTTTGGAAGTTCATGTCCGCGGAGTTGACAAGGTAGGTTTTGATGACGAAGAAATGTGCGGGGAATACACTTCTGCCTGTTGATCTTGTTGATTGACTCAGTGCACAGAGAGGCAAAATACTAGACGTTGCTGAGCGGGGGATCACAGGCGGTTGTGTCTGTGAAATTTTACAATTTGGTTCCTACTAATTTAGGGGTTGAAATATGAACTGACCACAGTCAGGAGATTAATTCGGAGCAGAGCTAAGAACCAATAAACTTAACCACGTATGACTGCGAGTCCGTGAATGAATCGAACCCGGGGCACATGGGCTTGTATCACGCGGCGGCCATTTTGAGTCCCAAGGGACTGAAAATTTTTGTTTTGTCCCCCGCCCCCCCCCTCCGCCCCGAAACTCGTTCTCAAACTTATCAACTCGATGCTCGGGGTACTAGGTCTATTGTTCCTGGCCAACATGGCCGCCACGTGATAAAAGCGCATTGGTGGGAGGCGAGCGCTCCCACCACCGCGCCAACCGCTGGTGCCTCTTGGATGTCTTTCACTTACACCGCCTCGCTTTTCTTTGTAGCCGTACATTTTTGGCGGAATTGTGGGCAGAGATGACGTCTTTGAAAGCATCAGAGCCACAGGAAGAGCATCGAATTTCCCATGGGCTCTCGGGTGACAACAAGAAATTAAGATTGTTTTGAATTGAGTTCTGGGAGAACCATGCTAGACCAAAGTTATTTCTCTTTCCAACAACAACAGAGACACGATGGAAATAATCAATCGATTGATCGATAGATTGCTTGCTTGCTTTCTTGCTTATTTGATTGATTGATCGATGTATCAATGGGTCCACAAAAATTTCTTGTTTTCTCAGTCAAGTTTAGAGTGTCTACATAATGCCCAGAAAAGTTTTTGTTTTACATTCAAAATATTTGTCAACAAGGTAGGTCATTTGTATCACGTTCGAAATACAAGCATTTGCGTCACATAGCAAAATGGGTTTTTAACTTACATGTAGACGTGGTAAAATATTGGCACTAAAAATGGGATGGTATAACACCTGATTTTGTCGAGGTTTTGTTTCAGTAAGTCAGTGCGGCCGCTATCAATTCATTGGTTCTGCAAGACGTCGCTTGGTAACTGGGCTGACGATCTCACGGTACTTTCGGAACCAGTGCCGGAGAGGCAAAAAAATCATAACTACTCCAAACTTGACTCAGGGCTCACACAAATCTCTCTCCCCAGGGAGCAATTATTTCCGGGTGGTTCTCTGATTCTGTCGAACGACGGAGCACTTTCCTTTTGATTGGAAAAACCGGTCGTCCCTGTGGGACAACAAGTGGAACAGTCCTCCCCACTGGAAATTTATCGGAAAGTAAGGAATACTTCCAGATGTGTTCCTCTTTTCTCGTTTTTACAGAAGTGACCAGAATATCACTGTGCCGTTCGCTTCACGATGATGGAAACATGCTCTTTTGATGAAATACAGTACTGTTCCATTTAGCGAAAAATCCTTACTCCTTTCTTTGCATTTTATTTGCGGAAAATTTTTACTGTTCTTTTAGCTGAAAATTCCCGCCGGTGTTCCCTTTGAAATGGAAAGCATTCGCCCCCGGAAGTTTCGCTTTCCAAATACCCCGTAGTTGCAGGTAAACGCATGTAAAACGTAAAACATCTAATGATTTTACCCTTAAATTTTAATCGACAAATGACACTTGACTTTTAATAGGAAAAAAAAAAGATTTGGCAGCTACAGGAAATCTGAAGTAAAAAGAGGGAAAGTCATGTTCCTGGCCCAACCTTCCAACGCTTTTACCGCATATGAAATCCTGAGTAATAGCAGCATTATATGCGATCCGCCTCTCAAATTAGATGAAAATAGTACCGTAGTCTTCATAGGATAAATCAGTGGTGCTATTTTTGATCATCCATTCTCATGTTGTGTCGACTTGTCTTCTTAAAATCCTGTCGTGTTACGAGGTGACTGCACGTTGCGAGCTGACAGTCTTGTACCACGGGCTAAACTAGCTTGAGGCTGGCACGAAGTGATTCTTCGGCTCGTTGTTGGTGTTTGCAGCAGCAGTCCATGTAAACTGTATCGGTTTGCTTCTTTGAAGAGTCAGTGTAATATACGATGCTAACCCGAACCATTCGCACTCGCCTCTTGTCCGCCGCTGTCTTGAAGGGGCATTCGTTTGCCATCAAGTTGTGAGACAACTGGTGTACCGTGACGTGCTTGACTTCCTTTGGCATGTTGGGAACACTTCGGCTTACAAGAAAGCTACAATCTTATGAAACAGTAGATCAGTTCTTACGAGCGACTTCGTAGCGATCGATCACTGAATGCCTATAACTCAACCCGGAGGAAAAACTGCGAAACCGAAAGCAAACACTTTCACTTCTTCCCGTCACGTGACGAACTATGTCGAAACTGAAAACCCCTCCTTGAAGATGTGCAAAGCTTGGGCTGGTCGTGCATTCTTCCTCGAAGCAGTTCTTCTTGTCACGTAATAACCTAACTGAGACAGGAAAGAAAAATCGATGGTTGAGAGAGCTCTCTGGGCTTTGGGCTTGTTTCGCAATCCTACCCCAAGGAGTGCATTGGGCGTAATGAGTCTTGTCACACGCTCCCTAATGCATGAAGACTCGAACGAGCGTCCACTGATATGAGCTCGTTGAAAACAGTTTGCTGACAACGGCGTAACTTGTTTAAAACAGAACTAAAAAACAACAAGACGCTCTATAAGCATGTAGTCGGATATCCAGTGCGGAGGTAGCAGAAGTACGCATTTTTAGGAAGTTTAGGGGCGAAATGCCGTAATTAAATGGACTGTTTCTGTCTGTTTGCAAATAAGACCATTGCATTTAAGTTTGAAGCACGGTTTCAAGTGATTTTTTTTAAAAACTGAGTTAACATCCCTCTTCCCTGTTTGGATCGTTGAAAATTTTGTTTTTAGACGTTATCCCTTCTACACAAACACAATTAGGACATGTTGCAGAATCTAAAGAGATGACCCCCCTCTCCCTAAGTAAAGCGACATCGAATCAACAATTCAACGCTAAAAGATAGGGTCAGCGGTAGACAGCTGGACATCACTGACTCCCAAGTCTTCTCCTCCCAAGAGTCGCATGACCCTCATCGGGTGGCCAGTCTCCGGCGGCTAAGAGGAGCTTGCTACAATCTTGGACAAAATAAAATGAAACCGAAACCCGCACTCCTTCGCCCGAAATCAAGGAAGAAGTTGAGTGAAGGCCAAAATCCGCCATTTTCCATCCTTGAGTTGGGGGGCAGGGGGTCTTAGAAGGTTCGTACGGGTCATGGAAAACCTGGAAAGTCATAGAATTTAAGTATTTCATTTTCCAGGCCTGGAAAGTCATGGAAAATTATAGTATGTGTGGTACGTAAATTAGTGCAGATGTCGAAGCAGGGACAAAATAAAATACAAGCAACCATGTCAGAAACTGATTATTTACCCGAAAACAAGGATGATTTTGACCATTTTCGAAAGTGGCAGCTAAACTTTAGGTCATGGAAAACTGGAAAAAGTCATGGAAAAGGTCATGGAATATGAAAAGCTTAAAAGAGTACGAACCCTGTCTTAATTTGCCATTTATTTTGTGCAAGATTGTAGGTGCGCTCCCTGTAGCAAAATGCGAGGCTAGTAGCAGGAATTGTGTGCCACCAAACATAATTTCTGCTCTTGTTGCACGGCTCTTAACATCGAGGAACTCGCCTGTGGCACTGGAATATTGTTTCAGGCAGCGGCACGAATACGACTTGACTCTCTTGTTTCTGTTTAAGTTCCATGGTATTGACCTTATCACGGTTTAAGCCGACACCTTTGTGGGTAAGCAAAGCTTAGAAAATTAACAATTTCTTTCAAAATTAACAGTGTTTGCAAGCGGCTGGTTTCTTTTGCAGGTCACAGGTCATTGTTTTACCAATACAGAGAGTATCCTAAATATTCATTAAAGCTAACCTTAGGCCTAATTAGGCCTAAACAAAAGTTTTTAGGCCTAATGTTAGCATTTGTAAACGGTTAGGGTTCTTTCCGTGTATTGGTGAAACAATGACCTGTGACCTGTGACCTGCAAAAGAAACCTGCCGGTTTGCAAGGCAATCCGATGTCATGACTTTCACCAAACGTTTGCTCTGCGAAAATTTATGAACTGCAAACTGAATGTAAATGTAAATCGGAGAATCATCAGTTAAAAATTAAGCTCAAAGTTAAAAACTAAAACTCATTACGACTGTTTTACATGATTGCCGTGTTTTTTTTTTAACATCCGTTTCCTCCGTTGTATTCCCAATGGACTGTAACAAAATCTACAACAACTGATTCCATGGTTAATTTATGGAAATCTATCCGAGTGTTTCCCCGCGCATTGACGCAGTATATGCAAATATATACTCATTCATTTGAACGATCGCAGTCAAAAGAGGCTCCTGTCAAGCGAAAATCAATAATTTTTGGCAAAGTATCACTTTCAAGGAGGAAACCTCCTTCTTTCTTTCATTATTTTACGATCGGAAATTATCTGGCGTTGAGACAACGCAAAAAATTACCACCTTCGCTTTGAATGAAATCATCTACACGGCGGAAGGGAGCAAGCAAACTACAAATAATCCAGGCCAATATTGATCTAAATTTTTCTCGTATCTACTTTCTTTGGAAAAGAAAATCATCATATGGTTGATATTTATATATATATATATACAATACTAATCTTAACGTTTTCAGTCAAAGACGAGTTAACATAGCGTTGGATCAGTGTAAACAAACAGTTATTTTCGCTTTTGTTCCAGAGCATAGAACCGGTCTAAAAGTTCTTCGTTTTTTCGCCGTTCTTTTGCAAGTTCTGCAAGCAACCTTGTTTCTTCCTTTTTAAGTTTATCTACGCAGTCTTTTGCTTTCCGCAAGATCCTGACTTTAGGAGCCCGTTCATTGTCTTTGAGTTCCGGAACTTCTTCTCGCAGAACGTAAAAGCTAGTCTTGAGATCATTCCTTCGTTTCCGTTCTAGACCATTACGAGTTGCTCTCTTGCTTGTTTCACCGTCGTCGTCTGAGGTTATGCTAGATTTTCGTTTGAGATCTTTCTTGCATTCTTTCGTGGGACTTGTAGCCGACATGGCGGCTTTCGGCCTCACAGCTACAGGTTTCAGACGTTTTGTCGGTGGCACCTCTGTGACTTGTGAAAGGCGCTTTCGCTTGGGTTTCTCGATGGCCACCACGTCTATTTCCTCTCCTGAATCGCTCGATGAATTAGATGCACACAAGCTTTGATGCGATTCGTTGACGGGATAAGGAAAAACAGTGGAAGGATCCACACAATCTGAACTCACATATTCAACTGGTGGAGGAGTTGAGCAAGGAGTCTCGTACAAGTCCTCAGTGTTCGATGTTGCTACAAGAACTTTAAAATCCAACGATTTCTTTTCGTAGTTTGAAGCGTTCCACATGCAGTCTTGAATGAGCTTGGACTTTAAGCTGCTCAAAGAAATTTCAACCGTAGCTAAAGGCGCAGCTGAACAGTTGTCCAAATTATCCGACACAATTCGCAAAGTGTCTGCAAAGTCGACCGGTGGACGTCGCGGTGATCGGGTTGGGGTTCGCGGAGGTGTTGGAAGAAGTTCAAACTTTTTCCAAATGTCGTGTGTTGGGACTGGTGTTCTACTGTAGCCTTCCCTTTCCACTTCATCTTCTTCTAAATGAAAGAAGTACGTCGCATCCGGGTCGTTTTCCAGTGCAAAGGGTTTGCAGAAGGATTCCACTTGAACAGCCATTCTTAAAAAATTCTGGGACAGTGCACTTCTGCAGCTCAAGTGACTGGAGGTTTCCTCCAGAGGCTTTCAACGGCAACTCCAAGGTTCAGGGCGGAGGATTACACTGGGCAACGGTTTTATAGGAACTTACTTTCTGTTCATGCAATACGTTCATAAATTGTCCCTACTTCAACTACTAGTTCATGTTATGCATGCACAGAGTGTCCCCTAATTTAGTTGCTACACAGTGCATTTTGCTGCACAGGAGGAAACACTTCATTCAATTCTTGAGTCCTATACCTTTAGGTAGCCCGACTAAGAGTTTCATACAACATCTTGTTTTCTTATCTCCTGCGAGCAGGTGTTCCAGGGTTATTCGGAAGCCTTTCCTTTTGGCCGCAGGCTAGCTACAACAAGCAGTAACCCACGGTAGGGTCCTCGTAACCCAGGGGAGCCTGTGGACAGGCTAGTTTCTTCAGAATTCATCGTGGAGAGGAATATTATGGAGCAGCTTCAAAACGGCTGTAGATAACCTTTCTGGGATTTACCTCGATGTAAGAAGCAGACAAGTTTTTCCTTATTTTCTTAACTGTTGTTTTCTTTAGTTTGTTGTTTTGTGTCTTATTTGTTTTACGTCGTCCGTGAGTTTCCCCTCCGCACAACTATAGCTATTAAATACCTTAGTAGGCCATTTCCGAATTGCTGTTTGCCTCTGGTTCAAAGCGAGTCTTGGTGCACAACCATTCAAGTGCAAATGAGTTGTGTATTTTCATGCAAATCAATGTCATTATCATTTGAATGGTTTAGCACCAAGACTCGCTTTGAACCAGAGGCAAACAGCAATTCGGAAATGGCCTATTGCGTCGCTCAAAATATATACATACATCTATATATATGGTCAACAGCCCTCTTGATATGGAATATTACAGTTATAGTGCATATTATGTAGATGTAGATGGATGGATGGATGGATGGATGGATGGATGGATGGATGGATAGATGGATGGATGGATAGATTACTTCTAATTTTTACCTACAGGTGCAGAAAAAGAATATAAATAAATATATATGAGAATTGATAGAATACATCGAATGGTAAAAATTAGAACTTGAGTGAAAAGCGAACATGATCCAGTCTGAAATTCTTGAGAGGCAACCTTTCATCGATTATGGTAGTTAAGATGATGTTCGTTCAAAACTGTACTAGTCACCTTTTCTTAAGTTTTCAAGCTCTTTATTTAAAACACTCCCCAAAAAGTTACCGCGTAAAAGTGCTACCCTTACAAATTGCATTGACGTAAGAAAAAAAAAACAGTTTTCACTATAGTTAATGACACAGTTACAGCTAAAGTCCTATAAATTACTTAAATGTACGATAAATAACGAATAGAGAGAAGTAAACTGCAAGGTGCGCTGTTGAATGACTGATGAAAAACAATTTTCAGAGACATTCAAGTTGAACAATCTACAGGCGCCAGCGCCTAGTTGACTACAAACAGAATGAATGTGAAAATTGTTGTTACAGTTGGTATTGCCCACACAAAAAGAAAAGTTTGTCTCGAAAGAGAGAATAAAAAAACACGAGACTTAAAAACGGTCGCTTAGAGCCACGAGCAGAAAATCTCACAAACCAAACCAATTTACTTGCAAGTGCGCGGCAATAGCTTTGCAGTTTGCACTCTGACATGCGTTTAACGAAACATTTTGCATGCTACGTTTTCTTCGCCGTCTTCGCCAAAACCGGACGAACGAAGAGTGACGCCATTCACGGTTTTTAGGGAGAAGTTGATAACATGGAGACTTTCTCCTCTCTTTTTGTGGTTCCAACGCCGCTTATACCAGTTCGATTTCTGTATATTTGCCTCAAGCAGGAATTCTAATTTAGAATGATATTTCTCAGAGTTATTATTCTGAAGTAATTATAGAATCAGGAAGGCACTCTAGCTCTGGATTTAATTAAGACCCGGCTAAACTAAGGGGCTGCTTACATGAACAGAACAAGAGCCTCGCCCTACAAAGATCCTAAACAGTTTCTTTTCCTTTCAGTGGTTTATATGCAGGAATGTTGGTTTGGGTTGGGCCTTTTAATGTCCGTCCTTCGCCTTGTTTATTTTTGTCCCTAGAACTAAAATTTCCCGAGCAAAGTTAGCTTACATGGTGCTAAGGTATTCCTAGCGCTAGATCTCTCAGCTAGGAAGATCAATTATGTCGCTAGAAAGCGTCAAGCGCTATAACATACGGCGCTAGGATTATCCGGTTCCAAACCCAGTGCTTGGATCTTCCTCCCTCCGTGCAAACGGCCCCTAAATGCTGTTGCTGACGTGAATACTTTCAAGTTTGGCCGCGTGGGAAATTTTGTTGAGGACCCAGGAAAATATTTGTGAATGAAATAAAAATTATTCTTGCTTCCGTCACACAAATTTTGCTTCCAGGACAAATTTCTCCTAGTTAAGCAAGGCCCTAATTAATCGAAAGCCGGCCAGTCCAAGTTAACCATGAACCAACCACTTAAATTTCTTTTACTCGTGTCCAGTTTGCATGCAGACACTGTAAACGCGAAGTAGTTTTTCATTTAATACTGTTATAAACTAAAACTAAAATAACACTCTTGTGAACTAAACAATAAAACGTAAATTTAAACGATGGAGGCTTTAATGACAGTCAACGCTCCAATTACTAGAATTTCTGTATATTTCTCATCTTTAGTACCTTTTGATTCTTTTACGTGGAATAGAAATGTTTGGAAAACATAACGAACCTCAGTAATAAAGGTTTAAAAAATACTAAACAATACTTTGAAACTCTCAGTCTCGTTTCGACCGGCGAAAACGAGATATTAATATGTAGTTTGCAAATTATAGTGTGTGGGTTCTTGAACGTCCCACATTGAACTTATAAACATGGAAGGTATTTGTGATAGGGGACCTAGGTTTATAGTCCTTATCCGAGAAGAGGGCATGTAGGGTATGAAGCTCCCGGTGTTGTGGCTGTCCTTCGTGAGTGTATGGGCGGGTACAGGGAAGGCGATATACCTCGCATGGGACTTAGGGTCCCGTTCGTATATCACCTCGCACTTCTGTGCAAAAGCTGTATACACTTAACTAAACTAAACTAATGCAAATTAAAATGTATTCAAGGACGCGCGTGGTTTGCGGCGTGTTTTACATCACCTGAGACACCTACCACAAATAATACTGTTACTGGAGAAAGTTCCCATACGTTTTCGACCAGCGAAAAGTATTAGTTAAGCAGTTTTCAGATCGTCTTTGAAGTGGGTCTTAGGAATGTGCGTCATATGAAACACTGCCGAGTTGAAGTTTACGAAGAAAAATAAATCATCTCATCCGAGTTTACGGTTCAGCATTAATCTTTACATTTTCAGCGTGATGTTTTCCAGGACGTCATCTCTGCCAATAATTCCAGCAAAAATATACGGCTAGAAGAGAGAGGAACAAAAGAAACTGTTATTATGCATCTTCTATGCAGGCTTAGCTGGGGAGAGAATCTTTCCCGACTCATACTATTAAATTAAATCCGCTGTTTTTGTGGCGTTGCAGTTGCCGTGCTGGGCCGAGTTGCTCGAAGCATGGTTAGCGCAAAAAGCTATAGGTTGCCATGGTACCAATCCCGGGTTAGCGCTAATCTTGATTCGAGCAACTCGGCCCTGGTTGCTAAAGCTCCCTTATGACGATAACGACGACAACGACGACGACGATGATGAAGATGATGATGAAGATGATAGACATGATAGTGATATTTGTGTACTTGTAGTTTAAATTCATTTACCTTTTCCACTCCTTGCACGTACACTTCCAATGCCATTCCCGTTCCAGGCATGATGCCACTGGACTTGGCCTGAAAACAGTAACGACCGTAATAGGTAACATATAACACGACATAGCACACTGAATAATGAAAACAAAACAAAACAAAACAAAAAAAAACTAATCGACACGACAGTTTTTAATAACCAATAAACTTATCGCCCTGCGCCATGCATGGGAAACGATTCAGATGAAATTGGGATTTGGCGCCATCCAGGATTTGAACTCAGGCGTGCGTTTCTCAAAGGCCCCGAATATTTTTCGGACCCGAAGAGCGATTTGTTTGTAAAACTATGATCGATTAAAAAAGCTGGTCTTTCAAGATAAGAGAGAGTAAAAAGGCTATCACAAGATTCCAAGACTTGAAACGTCTTCGTTCTTAAGATACGGAGATAAATATGGCACCCGAAAGTCTCGGAGCTTTGGAGAAACGCACGCCAGGCCGCGCCACATTTGTGGCACCCTTGCGCCACACCTGCTCCCCGAGAGCATTAACGTTCCGAACGCGATGAGCCAGCGTGCAGTTTACCTGACATGCGTACGATGAACCTGTGACAACTTTTAGACGCTGACTTTGCAAAACGATTGGCAAATAGCTCTATCTCATGAGCGGCTATAAGATATGACTGACTTGGGCCAGCTGGAGTCGCTCGTCGAGTGGTCACAAGCGTTTGTTCCGCATTACCCAATTAGATTATACATTTCACGAGAAGTGACTGTCAGTCGCAGCTCCAGATTTACCTTGCTAATGCTCGTAATGGTATCCAGTCGAATGACGATTGTTTTTGCCCTCGACGTCTTGATCTTCTCAAAACACAAATAACTAAAAAAGAGAAGGGGTGCGAGAAAAAATCCTCGATCTCAGATGTTGCTTTCTATTTTTACTAAGCGTTCTTTTATTTCTCCTAGTTACATAATAAATCAGTGACATTTTGTCTACCTCTGAGAGAGGAAGAGCCGTCCTTGCTTAACGTTGGGAAAGGACTTCTCCTTTTTCAGCAAGCTGCACTTCTTACCGTCTTCCCAACCTTGACAAAGCGAAAAGACACATTAGTGACGATGGGGGACCGATAGGGTGAAGTTGGAGCGGGTGGGGAGGGTAATCGAGAGTGGCTCATTAGAGGGGTCGGATTCTTGTTGTGAAAATACTTCCAAGGGGGGCGGGCGGGGGGGACTCACTTAGAAGGCGGGTGCAAATAAAAATAGAGTTGAATGGAGCTATGGAGCTCTTACGGTATAAGCGTTTGAGATTTTTTGTGTGTTAGCTATAGATTTAAGTGCTACCCAATGACTGAAATACAAATTAACTCAGTTTTACCTGGTAAAGTGGTCTCGCCTAATGGTAACTTAAATTTCTCTGAAAAGTGATTTGGAGTCGCGCCTGGAATCTGCTCTGATGAACTGTTCGTACTGACTGATGACAATGAACTCGCAGACGAAGATCGTGAGAGTTTCTAAAAATAACAACATTAAAAAGACACAAGCTGATGGTGGTTGTTGACTCGCTTTTTTCGTTCACTTTTCTGTGAGTTGTACTGAGGAACCATTGGGTTCGGAACAAACAAGTAAATCATCCATTTTAGGCAGTTCCCCCCAATATTTCATAAGCTATCCAGACGTCCTGGACGGACATAATGACGTCATCGCTTCCTTGGCGTTACATGGCTTCAGGTGGAACGAGATAAGACAACAAAGAAACAAAAAGCAAACAAACAATAGACAAAATAGAAAACCGCATCTCTACCTCTTGGTTGGCGCCTGCCTCACTCTGCCTTGCTGTTAGTTCAGCATCTGTGGGCAGCTCTCTCCACAGCTTTGCAGTGCCATCGTATCGCTTCTTCACCTAAAAAAAAAACAAAGATAATATGATTTAATTAAAAAACAAATGTACTTCGTTTTGTACTAGGTTTGCACCCATTGTTTTGTTACATTGCGCGTGAAGACTATTTTATTTATCTATTTTTTTATTAGCTTCCCCTATTACAAAAAATAAAGAAAGATAGTAAATATGAACAGAAACAAGGAGGTATCAGGTGCTTAATTAGCCGGGCAGGGATGCCACAACAGCAATAAGCCAATTACGTACAGTGGTCCCCGTGCTTAAAATATATGTAAAAAGCTAAAAACTAAAAAAAAAAACTAGTAGAGACTTCTCTTAAAGAGAAAACTAGTAGAGACTTCTTCTTAAACAGAAAACTAGTAGAGACTTCTTCTTAAAGAGACAGCCGCGTCTGTGCACCCAGTTATGGACGCAATTGGGAGATCCACAAAGTTCTCAAGAAGCTATAAGGATTCACTTAAGGGCCATTCGCTTCAGTGTTCCTTTTTCATCAACCTCGGCGATAGCTCAATAGTAACCGCTAAACACTTTACAATTGAGCAAAAACAAGATTACCTTCGGAAAACGATGATAGATGGTGTTGACAATGAACAGTTTTATTCCCAAAAATAGCCCTGCAAAATAAGACGGAGAGATAATTAATGTTATCACGTTTAGTTTTAAAATAAACCAGATGGAAGAGTAACAGGGCTGCGCTAAATTTGAATATACTTTACCTACGAGCATAAATAACGTTGGTCCTTTAAGCAGCAAAGATGCCAGCAATGCGATGCATAGAGCAAAGAACAGTCTTCCTGTGGCCTCAGGGTGTTGCCAGTTCAACAAACTAAGAGGCAAGGGAAGTGAGCAGCAGTATTAGGCAGTGCTATTTCTATTTTCTGAAAATTTCCGTCAAACTTCTTTCATTTCATGTATTGTTAATTGCACATGACACAGAAATAACTCAATGGAGTGCCCATAAAAAACAATCGACTTACTTTTTTATCTTTTCAAGCGAGTCAGCCATTTTTCCAAGCGTGTTCTAAGAAAGAGAATTAGAGATCTTGTTTAGCTGCAACGCGTTGAAACGGAGTTAATGTCGATGATGATAAAACACCACTTTCATAATTACTCTCAGGAGAAATATATAGAGCGAGCGTTATTTAGTACAGGCTGGGTTCACTTTCCTGTGCGAGGAACCACGGGCCAAGAAAGGACTGTGTATATAGTCACGACACATTCTTCAATAAAACATACTCTATTAATTATTGCACCGCACGTTCTTAGCGGATCTGTTCACTGAATTACCTGAACTTTTCTTGCTACTTGTAAAACCAGCTGAAATTTGTCAGACCAACTGTAATCCTCGGAAGAACTCGTCTGTTAAATTAAAAGTAGCACCTGATTATCTCTACTAATTTCAAAATTTGTCATACATACACCAGAAAAAGTAAGACAACGAAAGGCATCCACGACGCTTCCACTGTAACCATGCCACTTTAGCTTCTCGCCATATTTGTGGAGAATTCCCCGTCACTTTGCGCTTGTTCCCTCAGCCAGAATAGTGTGAATGCTCCTTAAGCTTTGTGACCCTTCATATTAACCGTCAGCGAATAACAAAAGGACTCTAGTCTCCCGTCATATAATTGCTTTTTCATTTCCTTCATGCCGTGGCATGAAATACGCGTGCGCGTCTCGCCCAGTGCCAGAGGGCAGTCGGGATTGTAAAATTAATGATTACAATTCAATAATTTGCACGAGATAATCACCTCTTCTTTTGCTTTCTCAGCGAATCCCATTTGTTTGGTAATGCCTCTAGAGACGAATGGAAATTAAAACACTTGAACGACCTTGAAAATGACCGTTTTATTAAAAAATAAAATAAAAGATCACGAAGTCATCCAGGAGTTGTTTTACGGTATGCATCAACTTACTTAGCTTGAAGATAATTCAGGAAAAGCTTCCAAATAGCTAAGAAAAGGATCAAGGACAGGAGATATCCATGCCAGACAGAATAAGTGTATACCTACAAGCGTGAAATATACAAAGACGAGGGTTATGATTAATGTCACACCAAGGGTCTTTTTGCAAAGCTGTGTTTACCGGGCCATAGTAAACACAGTTCATAATTAAATAATATGACATATTTTTCTGCAATCACAGTTCAGCGTGGTAAAGCTGTCTCTAGTTTGTCGTTTTGGTAACCGTAGAGTGAAAGTATAAAGCGTTTTACTTCAAAACGGTATATGGTGTATCGCGCGTTTATTGGTCTGAACGTTTTTTCTTGCAAGGGACCCTTGTCAAAACAGATCAGACGTCGATTAACGGAAGACAAAGCGCGACTTCATCATCATCGACATCATCATCGCTGTCACCGTCACCGCCATTGTCATATCGTCATCGTCAACCCGCCATCGTTATCGATATTATTGTTTTTCGTTGACGGAATGTTCCCTTTCTTTCTTCTGCCCCTTTGCCTTTTCTGAATAAATTTGTTTTCCCTATCCCATACCCACGACACTCCCCAGAAAATATAACCACTCGTTCGAACACAAAGATACTAACCACGAATATCAGGAAAGATGCCGCTGGATTTGACCACGAGAAAATGTTTCTAACTGACTTGATGAAACCAGTAATGGGTTTGATACCTACAGCTAGAGAAAAATAGCAAATGCAAGTAAATAGCAAAGTTCACATTGCCAAGGTGGCAGTTGCTCAGTATATATCTTTATATTGCCAGCTTTGAATGAACTGAACCAGGTAATGGGCTCCTGACTGAACGCTATTACGGTACTTACAGAAGCGGTTTATATTTTCTTTCAACCTGCAAAGAGAATATAGTTAAAGATAAGCAAACCTCGTACCTAAAGGTGTGTGTAAAAAGTATATGTAACCACGAGTTTGATCGTACTTCAATTTATTTTTTAACTGAGATGATGAGGTGGACTGCCATATCTTCTTCATGGAGAAAAAGAACCCTCGAAAACGGCGACGAAGAAAAACACTTGTCACGGTGTTAAAAGAGAAGGAAGGAGGGTGGTGTTACGAAGGGGGACTTCGGACGCTCGACACAAGCCTCAGAACTTGGGTTTCTGTGTATTTCCCCTAAAAGGAAAGCTTCATACCCAGGTTAACTGACCAGTCACGGGCTCCTGACACAGGTCACAGCCCGTATCAATATCCGCAGTCTACTCTCGGTAAGATTAAGTGGAACGGTTACATAGTCACATGGGCATAGTGAACATAGCGATCAGTTGACCTTTTCTCGAACTGGAAGAAATGATTGCACGCTCCAGTCTTTCTTTGAAAACCTGATCATCAAAAACTGAATGAAATATGAAGAAAGGGAACGTGGCGGACGAAGAATTTTGCAAGAAAGCTGCAAAATATCCCGGATTGCTGTCGATTCGACCGGCCAAACGCCGCTTTAATTTGATCTGCAGACGTGCGATTTTCCAGTCGCTTGGAAAATAGAGGTAAGTTTCTAGACTGTGTGATTTCTTCTCTTCTGTGATATCAACTCCATTAAACTGCGATTTTTGTTATCTCGGTTTTATTTAGCCACGAAAATATTCTCGGCGGAGTGACAAGATTCACTGAAATCAGAACGTGAAAACCATATTCCGGTTTGATAACTACCGTTTAAAATGGAGGTAAGCCAGATTTAGTAGTGTACGTCACTTGATCATTCACAGACTCTTTACAGTGTTTAACCTTACTGGATTCGCGGCGTTTTGACGTTCTTAGGCGTGCCAATTCGCCTGCACGTTCGTTGGCGATCGACACGTCTGCCATGCCTCAAGGGGGGTAGGGGGAGGCTGTTTTCTATAAATTTAGCTTTGACAGGGCAAGATGGGAGCTTCGCTTCGCTGAATATCAAGCTAGAAGCGCATTATTCCAAGCCAAGGGGCATCATGCTCGTTATTTAATTGTTTTCACTAGCGAACCTTGAGCGCCCTGAGAACAGCAACGCAACTGCAAATCGCTTCAAATAGCGTTGATTGCAAATGCACAGAACAGTAACAACACCGTCGCACCAGCCATGGCAGGTGCATAACATGCAGTTTGCAGTTCAACGAATGGTGTAATGTTACGTTTGTCATTGCGGTGTCAACTTCGCGCATGTGGAATATAAGCCAGTTTTTTTTCCCACACAATTCGCGGATTCGTGATTTATTCACCTCGGGGCTAAATCACGTACCATCTCTCCTACGAGGGATAAGTGGGGTGTGGTAGAGAGAAATTTATCCTTCACTTCCCCTACCCCAAAATAACTCACCTTTTCACAGCCAGGGGTTCCCCTTCAATGTACGCATCATCTGTAGCTTCGGATTCGTCGTTAATGAAATCCCGCAATCTGTCCATAACCTTTAAAGAGAACAATGTGTTTACGATCATGTTTACTTGCTAATTTAGAGTGAAATCGCTTCAAGTTTTGGCTCACGGGGGGGCCTTTACCTCTGCATGTAAGCATTTTTGGCAGACTGCCAACTTTCACAGTTCCTTTAAAAGAATTTGCCTTCCACCCCCCCCCCCAATCTTGCTGCTCCGCCGCATCAAAGCGAGGATTCGAGGATTTGTCTTTTTTATGAAAACAGACAAATACGCGCCTAGTTCTGAACAAGTTGAGTTGAGGATCATGCGGCATCTAGCTTTCAAAACAACAAATTTTTGTCTGTCAATGTTGTGCCCCCAAAATATATATATTTTTTCGGACTTTGGGAAGATGGTAAGAGAATAGAAAGGAATAAACTAAGTAATACTTATACACAGGCAGAACGAACTACTACTGTTCTCTTTTCACCTTGTTCCCTTTTAAGGGTCTTTCATCTGTCAAGCACTTGGGCACGTGGCTGCTCTGTCCTGTATTGAAACTTTAGCATTACCTGTGTTTCTTCTGTAATTTTCGCGCATGAATATTAGAGAACAAGTTTGCAGCTCACCACGTCTGTTATTTGCACCTTCCACGATCCCAGTGCTGTCTTCACCCTTAGTACTGCCTGATGGTCCTGACCTACAAAATTCCGAATTTCACATTTTAGATGTTGCGGATACTGGCTTCAGAAGTCTTGCTGCTTGGAAAGGTATACTTGTATACTGGAAATTCAGGTATGTCCGCTGCTAGTGAAACAACAATTCCCCATACCGAAACGTTTTTATTACAGCCGAAAAGTCATGGTGATTTTTCAACAATTTTGTCATCTCTTGCTTCCTTTTGAGCATTTTAAAAGGGGTCTGAATACATCACGGATCTTATCTCCTTTTCAGCTCACCAAGACGTTTTCTAGAAATGTTGTGTTTTGTTCTTGATCGCCTGGATAGTTGCGCGTTCCGTTGTTCATTGGACTAAGTAATAATGAGAAAGGGTAAAACTCGTTTTATGGACCAACGTTCCATCGGGGGGGG
>BLFK01000069.1:656037-692373 GCA_014634185.1 Astreopora myriophthalma | reverse complement strand
CTTGTAGACATTTTTTAAGTCTTGAGCATCGGTAATCAATTTGCAGCTTTTATGCAATTCAACTGTATAGCTAGTAATACGAGGACAGTACAAAGTTCGCCGAGCCACCGCGATGATAAGTTTAGGAGTAGTCTGGACTGATAAGCCGACTTTCGGAAGCCCTTTGCTTGAGATACATTCTTTGTTGGGTGTGTCTCAGTGACATTTGGCTGATATCACGTCAACAGTTCTGCGAGAGGCTAGATTTCGGGATTTTGTTTGACAGCTAGACTAGAAAATTTTATCGGACACCATAAGATTTTTTTCAACCTTGAAAACTGAAATAGATCGCGGGAATGATTTCAGAACTTTAATGGCTGCAAAGAGAATCACTGAGATTAGAATCTGGGGGTCTGATTACCTTAGTTTCTTACACAAATGTCTTAACGTAAGATAATTAATGGCATCCTTACGCAAAGTAGGAATTAAACAAAGCATATTTAAAAAGGAGATTTGTGCCATTCTAGGAAACTATATTTGAAAGGCAATCGATGGCATCGTATTGATGGAGCGCAAAATTGATAATCTTTTGGCATTAAAGACTACCTTATACTGAACTGTAAGTATCCCACAGTGTCGCCTTTGCCTGGTACCGATAAGAGGGATGGGAGAGAAATTACCGTGGCTATGAATTACGACAGTTTGCCTGCCCTGCCGTTGGAAATGTGACGAAATCGAAGTACAGTGCTCCACAAGTTTCCTTGCCGGAAGCCACACTTCGCAGAGATTCTGCTTACAAAACTAATCAGTCAAACATTGGGAGGGGTGAGTGGATGAGATCTGTTTCAACTATTTTGATGAAAGCTATAGATGACCTATTGCCCCGATGTTCCTAGAACCACTGAGTCACTGACCGGTAATCTGTCCTGCTGTTTTGGCTGGCTCATCAATTGCTATTTGTTATGGTATTTATGCACAATTGATATGGGGTTCAAGGGGACACGACTGGCCCAAGTTCTCGAAGAAGTTTGTGAAATTTCGCTAAGTCCAGAGTATCGATTTTGGATCTTGTCGTGGAGTCTTGATTTCTTTTTCAAGCCGAAAATTCATTGGATTTACAAAAAGAAAAAAGTTTTCCACTCTTTACATCTCAGACGTCGAATTTACGATCCGTTACCCCTCGTTGACTTTAATCATGAATATACAGCTGCAAGGCCAATAGACGATGACGACGTGATGAGTGGAATTGAATATTTATTTGTTTGAAGGCCATGACAACAGTACATGGATGGATTACTTATGTAATATCGCACGTGCACCGATCGTTTGTCTTTCATGATTGCTTCAAGCTCTACAATTTGTTTTCGACTGGGTTTGTAAAGTAAACTGACTACCGAACACCGTAGAGAGATTCAATAGGTCTCGTGCTTTGGCCCTAAAGGTCGATACAAAGAATGACGATTTGTTTGTACTGTCAGCGTGCTAAACAAGATGATGAACATTAGCTAGCCATCCAACAGTGAAAACTTGTAGAGCATTTCATCTCAATAAGTTGGTAAATATCAAGAATTAATCATGAGGCCGTTGCTGGAATAACTAGCAGCCTTTTTTTGTGTGTGCGCCTCATGTGCTGCAGTCCTTCCCCATCCTCCCAGGTTTCGCCTTCTGCGAATATTTAACTTTTTCATGCAACATTAGCTGTTCAAGCGCTGTCAAAATTCGGTCATTTCGTCCACTGAAGTCTCCAAGTGTGGAAACACTAAAATGATGAATATTAGCTAGCTATGCAACGGTGAAAATTCGCAGAGCATTTCATCTCAATGAATCGGTTAAAATTAACTATGGGGCCGTTGCTGTAATAACTAGCATCCTTTCTTTTGTAGGCCTCATGTCGCGCAGCCCGGTCTTTCTCCCACCGTCCCAAATTTCGCCTTACGCGGATGGCTAACTTTTCCAGTACTAGCTGTGAAAGCGCTGTCGCTGCTTTCGCTCAAATCCTTTGAAGACACTAAAATTGGTCCCACATTCAATCCGCTGGGGCGGTCTACTTATCTAGTTGCTTTCTAGTATGTCCTTTACGTTTCGGAGGTTTTACCATGTTTGATTCAAAGCTCTATTGCACTAGCGCAAGAGTGCATTTGAAATGCCAACGAGAAAGACCAAGGATAAAGTAAATTATTTTTCTCTCTTCAATGAGGTATACTTTAACGGATGCATGAGTAGCTCGGTAACTCGTTATGCAATACTGGGATATAATTTGTGTTGCATTTCTTCCAGCTCAAAAGAGAAAACCACCTTATTAGAACACTGAAGCTACAACACTCCGAGTAGACACCACACGATAATATCTTAATTGAGTTTACCCATGGGCATGAATTGACCACATTATTGATTGTTTCGGGAGATATAGTTGCGGCTTTCCTTTAATAGTGGATTGACGACATATACAAAAGGCTTATCTGGTAGCCTAAAAGAAAACAGCAACTTGCAACTATATTTTTGACTGTGCGCTTACGTCACTAAAATACAAATTCTCCCACTGGTGTTGTGCGGAAAACCGAGGCTGAACGTTATAAGCAAACCCTTGCCAAATTGTAGTGAGGAAAGTGAAAGTATTACATCACATGATTAGCTCAACCCAGTCCTTGTCATCACGCTTAAAGAATATTCCGGTTGACATTTTCTATTCCGATTTCCGTTTAGTTCTCCCGAAAGTCAATGGCTTTACTTCGGAAAGAGAAAACTTGCACCTACCTTTAATAGTCCATGTGGCAGAACCGTTTGAAGCTTTACCGAGAAAAAAGTCCCAGTTTATTACATAACTTTGCAAATGTTGCAAGGTCACATGACTCACTTCAAATGTGCAGGGTTCTCTGTTTTTAAGAGCGAGTTAGCTAGAGTCCTGCTTTAGTCATAGTCTAGTGAATGCAGTTACATAAGTTCTGTAGCGACAGGTCTCGTGCTGGAACCGTGACGCATTCAACCGATAGATGTCTCACGTGAGGTAAGCTCACAAGGAATTGAAAGGGAAAAAGAAAAGAAAGGAAGAAAGATGCTAATTAATTAATCAGCAGCAACTTGTCAATTAAAAGTTAGAGAAGGATTGTGAAAGCAATGCGTTTCGTCAGAGGGCCCTCTCGACGTTTGAGACGCCAAGAGGTGATGAAAAGATCGCCTGCAGGCTATGCCCTTAACATAACTCCTCAAACAACAGTGTGTTACACAAGGCACTTTGAGAGCGAAGAGAGTTTATAAGGAGTCCGGAGTAAAGGAGCTGGTATTCAAAAAGAACTAAACGAACCAGGTAACGTGAAAATAGTGATTTGTAGTATGTTTGATGTATTCATTTGGAAGAAAAACGAGTAACAAGGAAATTAGGGGTACTCTTTTAAATTTATTTAGACTGAAATAAGGGTTTCTCTTAAGTGGAATTGAGGTAATTCATCTTAGGCTAAAACTTGATGCAGTGATGTCTACAGTCTGTCTCATGTGACAGTCATGTGCAAAATATCGAGAACACTTAATAGAAAAAATGGATTGTCTCATTCAAATGGTATGTCAGAGCAGACAACAATCTGGATGAAAAAGCTTTATTTCAATTGCTGACTAAAAGCTATACACAATTCTTGGCAATCGTTCCTTAGAATTGATCTAAATTGCCTTGGTGTACAATATTGATTTTGCGTTGATGGATGATTTCAGTGTTGAAGAAAAGATCGAACAAACGAGAGAAAAAATGCATTGTTCTTTTCTACCTTTCCTGTAATGTTTGGGTTGAAAGTGTTGCTATAGGCGTGCAAAGTCCTCATTGGCATTGCCTTGCGAGTATGGAATGTCGTTTTCGAATCGGCTTTTGTACATTTTGTGTACCATTGACTCATTAGCGGACAGGTTGAGTGGCATCAACATAAGTGTTAATACTGATATATTTGATATCCGAGCAAGCTGCGGCTCCCCCAGTGCATCCATCCCGACTCCTGTTGCGCCACGGAAAATTCTAGATCGAAATAATGAGTCTGGTCTGTGGCTTTTGTATGACCCTGTCTCTTTTGCTTTGAAAAAGCTCAAAGATCGCATAGCATCATTGAAATCGGAAAACTAAAAAATAACATCTTCATACGTTGTTTCAATACTAGTAAGTTTACTGCAATGAAACCCTTACTGTCCCATTTTTGCCGAGAATTCTCGAATTCGGTTACAAAGAAATTGTCGAATTTTATAAATTTCCTTCCGTGATAGTTCAGTTCATGTATCGCTCTCAGTTCTGTTGTGGCATATTCACGAAGTTATGATTTTAGCACCCTCTGAGTTATAAATAGGAAAAACTTCCTGCAGTGCCCTTTTTAGCTTAGGGCAACTGGTCTGGCAACAGCCGAACTTTAGAAGGCTATTTAATCTTATTTTGATTTGACAGCTTCCACACCGCCCTTTCTAAGAGAGTAGTGTATTATGCTGCGTAAGCGAGGTGGTTGCATCCTGGATTCCTCTTTATGTCATATGTAAAATCAAAGGGCTGGTTAATTTAGGACTGCTTGTAGTCTCGGTTGGGAGTTTCTCCAAAGGTTCACTCTTCCTTTAGAAGTTTGGCATGTCATTATAAAGTAAAGACAGGTGCGGCAATTTGTATAACAAGGAGGTTCTTTCGATACTTTACGAGAATGTTGGGGAAAACAAACAAATAAACACAACGAAATCTGCACAAAAGATACGGAGAAAGAACGAGAAAGGGAGCATTGGAGTTGCCTCGTATTAAAGACATGACGTTTTTTTAGATACTTGGTGAAACACAAGCAGTGTGTCGTGTGGGAGTAACCTCGAGGTTAAGATGACGAATCAGTAGCCAAGAGTTACAAAGAGTCCCTAAAAGCACAAAGTTATTCGATCACTTTTCAGTCTTTTTGCTTATCGAGCAAGGACCTCCTTTTCGTGATATAAAGCATTGAACAGCGGTAAAACTAATTATCGAATCAATTAAAAATACCATTACCGTTCAGTCACTCAACATGTAACAGATCGATAAGATAGCCTAGTTTCTCTAACCCTTGTAATCCTATACCACAACTTTTAGCTTACACATTATATTCCTTTCTTCCTGCTAATAAATTGCGTCTTTTGCTGTCACCTAAGACCGGCCTTCATATGCCTCGAGATCGTTGTATTGTCTGGCAACCATAAGGGTTTTCTCTTTAAGCTTTGTATGGTTCTAACAATGCACCATAACAGTAGTATTTGCTGACGTCTAGCAGGCGAAGGAAAGAATGAGTGAGGGAGATTAATTAACCTCTGAAAGAAACCTCTCTTGCAAGCATACCAAGATAAATTCGCTCTCAACCTTTTTTTAGTCTGATATGGTATACATCACTGCGTCATAGTTGGTCTCAACAAAAGTGGCAAACAAAAAAAAGTGCAAGGGAACATCGTGTGAAGACGAGACGTTTAGCAAGTCTAAGGGCTCTCCTGAATAGGTTCATTCTTCTAGCTTACTATATATCGTTGCGTCATAGTTGATCTCTGTTGCATGGGAAGGGAAGAAGTACAGGGGAGATATATCTCCCAAGATACCTCTTCTGCAAGCCCTAGTGTTGTCCTCGGGCGCTTATCTTCTGTATGGGAAAACCAGTTGATCCGGTGGGAAAACAAATGGAACGGTTAATATCAACGGAAGTTTTCGGGGAAAAAGGTAGTACCTTCCAAGGTATTCCGTCTTTCCCGGTTTAACCGAAACGACCGAAATTGTCTGTACCATTTGGTGGCTTCATCAGGACCAGGCTCCATCGCAAGAATTCCCGTTGAGATTAACCGTACCATTTGTTTTCCCACCGGAACAACCAGTTTTCCCACACAAATTGTACAACTCATTTCTTTTTTGAGTTCCTTAAGCTTGGAACGCCCAAGTCCATGTGTCGAGAAATTCTCACGGAAAATTCCATTCAAATGGTAAGCGCTCCTGGATTCACTGTTAGTCTCTGAAGCTGGGCGAAATGGAAAAAGATATTGCTGGAGAGAAAGGAAGAGCTTCTTTGCGGCCTGAGAATAGAATTACTTGCATCACAGCCAACAATTTCTAATCCAATTATGTCAATGGACGGCATTGTGTTTACTTGGCCTCCTTTGGCCTCAAACCCTCCCCGAAGACACATATTACGGGTGGGACATATCACATCCAGTGTCGTGGATAGGAAACGCGTGGGTTAGCTTAAGCCTGTTGAAGTCTTTCTTTGGTGTGCTAGCCTCAAAGTGTAATTTTAACGACAGTTGTTGAAATTCCGTAGTTGAGTTAACCATCCGGCCAACAGAAAGACGCCTCAACCGTTGTCGGCTCATAAGAGGTAGTCTCAAATAGCCGGAATTTTGATATCATATATATCCTCTTGCTCGAGGTCCAATCAGCTCAGTGAAAGTCGTGATTCAAAGTCCACTGGCCAGGGGTTGTCTTACTGAGTTATTGATCATCATAAAGATGCCTTTTCAAAATTTGGTCAGACCGCAGACGGAATTTGTTAGCGCATTGCCACGATATTCCGAATAACTATTCTCTTAGAATTGGTTACCTTATCGGTGTTTAATCTAGAGTTTAAGTGAGTTTGTCGGCTCAAAGGTTAATACCAGGATCAGGTTAAAGTGGCCCACGCTTTTCAAAGGTGATTATGTCACCCAAAATGACAGTGAATTATTTGAGGATTGTCGTTGTTGCTCACACACAACAGGCACAGTTAACTGCATAACGCGATGACTGCAAGAGCTACTGCTTTCCTTCTAAGCGGGAGCATGTTTATCACTTGAATTTTGCCGCCAATTTGCTGTAATTCTTTTCTTGGTGAATGTTGATGACAGATCGACTCGGGTAATTTGAACCAGTGTAAACAACGTTCAATTATAACGTGGTTTAATAATTTGACCTTAGCCAATTATAACTGCGGTAAACGCTCACATGTAAACCGCACGGCATAATTAGCCGAGGCTTGACAAGGCTCATTTTGGTTTCTCGGTTATGAAGGGAAGTGTTATCGATGCAATACCCAGCTTTTTTATGTTGTTTACAAGCAGTGCTTTCAACATAAGCTGTCGGCCATCCCATCCGACGGTAACTTTTCCATCTGGTAATTTGCGTCTGGTATCTGTTTTAATTTCCACACGGTTGAAGAGTTAGTAAATTTCCGAGGTTACAAATTAGAAAAATCCAACAACTACCTTAAATTTTGCTCACATTCATTAGAAACAACGTTAAGACTTCAACGTTCGAGTTACGAAGCAGCAAGCACACGTGCTTTGTCGTAAAGGAAAGCTTCGAGAAAATGTCAAGTAAACGTGTTGAGTGGAAGAAGGTGGAGCACGTTTCATTTTGGGCAGAAGTTTATTGCCCTATTTACTTCGTGTCATATTCATGTAATAGATGGCTACATATTTCAAAGTTTTTCCTTACTAATGGGTAGTGTCAGTAACTGTGCTCACATCATGGGTGGCTATACCCCTAATGAAAATGTTCTGCAAATGGTATATATAGGATTTATTGGAGCCGAAACCAATTGTAAAATTGCACACATTTTAGGCATCCTACTGATGAACAGTTACGACTGTTCAGATATTTTCACACGCAACAACTACATACAGTCTGTTCCCCTTACAATTCTTTATATACAATTGGCCAACACTATACAAGTGCGGCAAAACGGCAACTTGGACTAGAGAGAGGATGTGAGGATTAGCTTCAAGCCCGGCCAGTGTAGGAAAAGAGGATGGACCATGATTGTAAGGATGATTGGTGGTTTAAAACCCGATAACACTCCTGCTTGTTTATTAAACAGTACTGTATTGAGTTTCCTTCCTTGTACTTGGCCTAGTGATAGGATCTTCCTAGCTAAGAGGCGGGAAGGTCTTAGTACCCTGTAAACTACTTTCGCTTGGAACATTCTATTAGTAGGGGCCGATATAAACTTGAAAAATGAACCGCAACCTTAACAGAAATTTATGAATGTAAAGCACGCTAGATGGTAGCCATCAATCCCACTTGTACTGGTCAATCCAACTTGATTGGTGGCCATTGTGTCATCGTGATAAGTAAAATATTCAGCAGAGCTGATATCGGACAGTTTGTCAAATTAAACAGTTTAAAATTCTTGTTACGTACTCACCACAAGATGAGAGTTTGCTATCCGGTCCTGCAACTTGTTGGAGTTCCTGACACAGCTAGCCTTTCCAATCTAACCTTTAAAAGCAAGAAGTTATGGGAAAATGAACCAAAGAAATTTTCCCTGAACACGTACCAAAACGTAACTAATTCTTAAAGAATTGATTTGGACTCCACAGGCAGAGGTCATTTCTGTTATGGGATTGTACAACAGCACCCAAGCTGGGTAGTTGCTTTCAAAGGCACCACAGTGCGTGAACGGGATTAATGTCGACATAGCACGTGGCGTTATGGGATACTTGTTGAACGTGTGTAAGTTTATGAAAACAGGGCAAGATATGAACAGAGCTATTTAATTTTCTTTTGCATACCTCGCAGTCATCACCTCGTAGTCATCTACTCTACCAACTATGGTTATTCCTTTTGAAACCCTAGGAAGAATACAATGCCAGAGCAACTGGAAGTATCCATCCTCGCGCGCCCTTCGCGTTCTCGGGCGCCCGAATTCCTTCGCGCCGAATCCCCCATTCCTCTTCCCCTTCGAACGCCTACCACGCAGGCTAGCATTGAGTTGACCCATGAACATCATCAGTTTAAAGCGTCACGTAATTCCTGCTAAATTTGGCTGTGACAGCGTTATATGTGTCACGCGGTAAGATCATACAGAAAGCTTATGATTTCTTTTTTCTGTAATTTTATTGTCCTTAACTGGAGAATCCTCTGGATCCTTTCTGGTGTTTCCTCACATAGTTAAGCATTCCCAAACTTAAATTACAATTCTTTGCTTTGCTCTTTGGATGAATGGATTTGTGACATACCAAGCCAAAGCATTGTACGGTCGGTTGGTACTCTCCATTTTTTGTTTTCTAGTTGGTTTAATATGGATGTAATTATTATATGGGACATTTTGAAAGTTCACTGAAGCCGTCAACACCATTGCCATATTCGGCAATTTTCAGTGAAATTGTAAACAGGTACCACGCCCAGTAGTGCTCTTGAAACCAAGGTAATGATTGGTATCAGCCCTCTGTTTATTTAGGAAATTGATGTATCCAGACTAACGTCGCTGGTACCCATAAAGCATTTTGACTCCTATCTGGCTCCAGTCATGAAGAGTTAAATTCATGAACAAGAACAAGACTTTATTATGTTTTCAGTTTGCCATTGTAGTACTCTTGACCGAGAGATTTGGTTAGGAATAGTCGACTGCAACTTCCCCTTTCCCCAGATTGCAAAGAAAACCTGAGAGAAGCAACTCTTTGCTGGGGACATCAAATTCAGAAGTTATACATTCAGAAGTTATTGTATTTCTTAGTTAATGTTTGAACCACCTCGCTTTAAAGTGCAGCGCCAAAATGAAATCCTCTTGAAAACTTGAATACACACAGCGAAGTGCCGAAAAGTCGTAACCTGTGGACGATTCTGAAGTTTTATTCCACATGGCCAGTCACCGTAAGAAACGTGGCAAAGAGCCTCTCCCAAGAAAGCAAAAATAATAAAAAAATAAATATTCTATCGATTGCCAATCACTGGAATGATCACACCAAAGGTGCTTTAGCCGACACAGAACAACCATTTGAAAGATTTCGATGGATGAAGTTTTGCCTCAATGATCCAAGGAAAAAGCATCGGCAGTTCATTAATAATGCGTTATAGCCGGTATCTAGTTGCTCGGGCATGTCAGCAACCCCAATGCCATAAGACTTGTTCGTGCTGAAAGTCGCGATAGACGACTTTAGTCTCCTCAATAGCCGAGGCATAAATGTCTGTCAATGTGGAATTCGAAAAATTTCAAATAGCGACCAAAGTTCAAAAAATTGCAAGAATAGAAAGCTATTTTCATGACGAAACCCTCCTTCTCCAGCCGGTTTGTGTCAGAGGTCGTTAGTTCCTAATTTGCAGTTTTTGGTCATGGTTTAGCCAAGAGATCAGCTCGGTTATTACCAACTTTGTTTGGACCGGAAAATGAACCAGAAAGTGATGTATTTTCTCTATTCCTTGGTAGAGTCGTCCTATTTTTTCTTTGTCGTTGTTGTCCTTTTCAATTGAAGGCAATTGGAAGTCTGTTGTGATGTCACGGTGCGTGTGAAGGAAGGGGAGGGGTGTCCCAGGTTGAAATCCAACAAGGTATGGCGCCAGATTAAGTCGCAAAGCTGTTTGCCTTTTTTTTAAACCAAAAATTTTTAACCCTTTCTCGTCCATAGAGCCGTTTTCGAATCTAAAAGTACATATATCTTGCTGGTACGTTCTTGTCACATTAAGGTTAAAAATCAATGGGTTGTGCGGCTGACAAAATGCCACTCCTCCCGGGGATAAGGCAAAGCTACTGAAAGCTGGTCTGTCGACTCTAGGTAAACTTACGTCTGATCATAAACACTATCAGGTTGGAATCAAATAGCTGATAAACACCACATGAGAACATCTTTACCTGAAGTTTCTTCGCTGAAGCCAAAGATATCGGAAATCTCGCCCAGGAGAACTTAAAAGTATGTGAAGCCGCTCATGGGCCTTCTCTACCCCCAAATACTTTGCGTGACTTGTCTGGAAAGATGCGGGTGGGATGAGGGTAATAAAATTATTTAACACCAAGGATATTTTGGGATTACTAAGAAGCAATTTTCAGCTGTGTTTCCTGCGTTTTGAGACAAATGGACTCTTTAGGGTAAACCCAGGAACAGAATTATGGTGAAGTAGTTCGAATTAAGACCCTTTTGGAAGCAAAACGGAGACAACGAGACAACGAGGATGAATGGTTCAGGCATAGGGGAATGAATCCTATTAAGATACAAGTTATTGCCAATTCTTCTTTTTGTAATTTTGCATTTTTTTCAACATTTTGGTAATAAAATATTACAACTCCATACATTACTTACAATACGGTATTTACAAGAAACTGGTTATAATACATTGCTTGCAGTAAACTCGCAATACGTTTTTACTTACCGATACTTAACAATAAACTAATTACTGATTTCACCATTGTGTACTAAACGATGCAAATCCTAACTATTGCTTGTTTTAGGCTTAGTCCTGAAGCAATTTTCAGTTATTGTTTTCATTAACTGAAGAAAGAAAAGTTTCACTACGAAGAGTAATTTAATTTAAGGGCCGGTGTGCTTGACTCAGCAAAAAAACAAGGCGTTGACAGTAAGACACACGAGCCGTATCATTTCTTTTTTTTTTTTTCCTTTTTTGCCAAAAGTTCAGCAAACCAAATTAATCTCCTTCCAGCGTGGCGCCCGACAAGAGGATCAGAGCGAAGAACGGATAGAGATTTAACCGGGAGTCCTTAAAATCGAGGTAATGTTCGAAAAGTTTATTTTTGTAACAAACAAAGCCCATTTCGTTTACTGTTTGTTGTCGGTTTTCCCTTAGGGGAGTGAGCTTTTCCCCACCTCGCTCCCTTTTTTTTGTAGAAAATTTATAACCCACGAAATCCCTGCCAATATCCTGTGACTTGTCTTCTGTAAAATGTCAAGTTGTGGCTCTTTTGGAAAAGCAATTAACATACTTTATAGGCTCAATCCAAACAGCTTTTAGTGATTCAGACGTAGCATAGGGTCATCTGAGCAAAAGTCAACAGCTATATAACGTATTGTGCTTGAAGAATAGGCCAAAACGCCGAAATTATTCACAGCCCGCATGGAATATTGAAAGAGGCCGTATCTTTGAACATCAACTTGTTTTTTTTGTCATCATTCTGACGAATAAACTATGATGACCACAAGTAATATTGCTGGCGAACGTAAATGAATAATTGGAAGCGAAAACCGGATATTTTCAGATCTTGAGTTTCCTGTCCGCAGTTTTTTTGTTTTCTTTGCGTGATACTACATCACCTTAACTTAGTCACAAGGTCAAATCAGTCGTACCAAGTTTTGAACGTCTTTTCAAATGGATTCCTGGAATGATAAATTGTGGGGTAGATAGTAAGTAAAGTGCGGAGGATACACGAGGTTTCATCTCATTCCTTTACTCTGGGAGTTGTGCTTTCGCTAATTCGGCCTTGGTTTTCTCAAGAGAAGAACAAACGTAGATTTGTGGACACAGTACAAGAGGTCGTTGACATCCCATCCTTCTTGGATTTTATCTGTCGCGTTGGGCATAAGTGGGTTATCGATGAGTTAAACTATTGTTTTGCATCATTATATTTCCTGTCGCCTGCATAAACCGGACCTGGATCCACCCTGATTTACTCAATAGGCCCTCCATATCTTATATTAAGTAGTAGTAGTCTTTATTCCTCCTTCATGATAGAAAGTCACAACATACGTATGGCTTTACAAATTCATTGTCTCGTCACAGTTTAAAATACTAATACGAAAAATAAAATGGAAAGACATCTATTAATAAAAGATCTCTTACAAGGCTCAGTTTTCACCACTGGTAATATAAAGTTATGACCCCACTGCCGATGGGACCTTTGTCTTTGTCTGAGACTTCGTCAGCGGTTGACATTGGCATTCGAGGTAGACGTGTCTAGCCTTGCGCGCTTCAGCTGCGAATTTCGTGTTTTTGTCTTCGATAAAACGTTAGAGTGAACTGTCATGATATTTGCTTTGTTCAGTCAGATCAGTTCGCGCCTTGTACTTTCAGTCAGGCCTGGGGAAAATGTCTCGGGAATGTTTCTGTTTTTTGGTGCATGTAAAATGTACAAACGTCGTACCTCATCATATTACTCTTTGAGGAAAGAATAAGGGAGCTTCTCTCTCGTCGAGGCGTTTTCTATAACATTAAGCGTGGTCATTTCTTGAAATAACATTAGTCACCACGTGGCATTCATGATTTCAAAAGCCATAGTTACTGACTTTAAATCAGTGCCTGGATAAAATCCTTATAAAGAACTCATTATTATTACTTTTTCACCACCACTTTGTCTTTGCATTAGTGCTATTTCTCAAGTGTTTTAAGAGTGGTAGTTATTTTATTTTTTTCTTTTTGCCTTTCAAAACGAAGCGCTTTGGAACATAAACTAAAACAGGTGTAACAAGTTCAGTAGGTCTTCACGTTAACCTGGTCACGCAAGCTAAAAATCTCACCTAAGGCTTCGTTATTGCATTTACACGCTAAAGTATTCCGAAGCGAGACAAAAATATAACATAGGTTACAAATAGCTAACTGATATCTTGAAGTAAGACGTTTATATTAGCAGTCAACAGTCATATGCTTTTCAGCTTGCCCATGTCAACGGACTTTTTCATAGCTATCGTATTTAGCACGCATTTCTAACTTGTCACATAAATCCGTAGTCATGCCACAGCAAGCGGCACGAGAAGTTCAAAGTCTATTCCCAATTAGCACAAAAGTAGTGACTCGCTATAGAAAGTGGCACGCAAAGTTTCTACACCTGCCTGTGAAAGGTAGATGAAAGCTCACCGTATGAAAGGCAGACATACCTGAGTAAAATATAACAACACAGTAACAGCACCCATAGGTCAGGCAAATTGACCAAACCCTTTGCATGCCCTTTGAAAACCGAATGAGTTGAACAATTCACCTTGAATTTTAGTTGAGAGTCCGGCTGCGGCATCCCGAGTCCAGTGCTTTATTGACTCAAGGGGCCAGCCAGCTTAAAAGCTTAAATTAGAGTTAACATCTTAGTAAACTTTTCCATGCCAAGAAGCATCATGTCTCATGTCGTAACCACCACTTAATATTCGCGACCTTTGGATTTGAGTACGAGTACGACTTCTGTACCGAGCATGCGCAGTTGGCAAATGTTCGACTTCCAAACCTACTGCGCGTGTTCAGTACGGCAAACTCGACTCGTAGTCGTTCGTACTTGTACTCCAATCTCCAAAAGACCGCTATTGTCTAAAGTGGAGCGTGCAAGATCCGTAGAGGTCGCCATGACGAGTTTGATTTCTTTCACAGTCGGTGATGTCTTGTAAAACCTCATGCAGAGGCCCAGTTTCCCCTAAGAGAAGGTCGCATATATATGCATCTTTTAACAAGTCAAAATCGTGTTTTTTACTTCGCTTGATCGGCATTTACAGACGCTCACGTCGTTATCCCTTCATTTTCACGTTCTCTTCACACTCCCGTCACTTAGCATATGTGTAGATTTACTTATGTAACATGCGAAGTTTGTTAAGTGTGGTCGATTGCGTCCTTATCACCCGGCCGTCTTATTTTTGCTAGACGATGATGCGAAATTTGTTAAATACTTGTCTACTTAGTGCAGAGTGGATCAAATCTCTCGCACCCACTCCTAGCTTGTTCTGAATTGCTGTCTGCGGCCTTGGATGCTTCTTTTGCACATGCCCAGTGTTGGCTCCAGAAAATCCGTTTGTCTCGTTCCCATATATGGACATCCGAAAGTTACGTAAACCAAGGAATAAATGCTGTCTTTCTTCCAAAATTCCAGTGATTGCAGCAAAAAGACAGTTAACAGCGTCCCTCAATCGGGCGGGCTGTGCTTGTTTTTGAAAGGCGGAACGTATTTATCATGCCAGGGAATGAATATCTGTGACTGTGCGACAGGTTGGCTTAGTTTGGAGCGAGGTTGACTTAAATGGGTGTCTTTAGAATTCATTTTCCTCTAATTTTCTCCCAAAAGTAATCTTTTCCGTCGGATGGAGAGGTTTATTTGCGATGTAAGTTATGCAGTACCTTAGACAGGTAAGTATCATAGTGATTGGAGGATGGTGGCCTCAAATTTTAAATGCGTCTGAATGAAAAAACTTGTTTGATATTTTTTTTTTCACAACTACACCAGATTGTTTTTTGGCGATTGTCTCGCACCAAGAATTTTTCAAAATTGATCCTTGTAATCAGTGAAAATGCATTTTAGCAAACGGACCACACCCTGTCACATCTTAGTCTGTTTTGTAGCGAGTGAATGTTCCAGCCATGAACAAATTAACATAGTGTTGCTTGTACGTGACGCTACCCTTTCTTGTTCTATTTAATATTGATAAAACTCAATGACTGAATTGGTGACCAACAGCTAAAAGGCACTGTGCTTTTCAAGAAAATAGCAATATAATCAATGCAATAACAATCAAGAGCTAACATTCCGGTATCGTGATAGACATTCTGTAGTCCACACTTAAATCGCTGTAAAACTAAGTCTTTCAAAGTGCAAAATGTTACTTGTTTAGGGCGTTAGCATTTAGCATTTATTTAATCTGCCACAATTAAAACACAAAAATTGAAAAGCTATGAATAAAGGAAGAAGAATGGCAAGGAGGCCAAAAGTAAATGGCTAACTAGGGATCCTCTCAAAAAGAAGTATGTGCATGTACTAAACTATGATTGAGACATCGGACAGAGAGAAAGAGCACTAAACTCAAACGATAGACTGATATTTCAACTTCAATGCGAACGCAGCATGTTAAAAATTGTGTACGACCAGTTTAGCAATTAGTGATTCTTGCAAGTGGATATTATATTTTACACTTTGTTGACTATATAACAACAGAAACTGACCGACACAGGCGTATAACAGAGTTATAAGCGCAAAGCTCATTTTTCCTGCCAACAGTGGCTGTATAAAGAGGGCTTTACTAGCAGGGGAAGGGCAGTTCTGAAAAAATACTTAGTCCAAGACTTGGCGCATGACGACTAAAGATGGGACTGAAATCTTTCTGTCAAAGACGGCGCATTGTTTGGAAAGTGCGATAATCCTACGAAAACATGTCAGACAATCAGCGTAGCAAAGTAAAGCTACAGAAGAGCTTCGAGGGAAGCGGTGAGGCTCAAAAACTTTCATTGAGGCGCTCAGTTTTCTCCGTATTTTCTCCCGGTAGAAAGAAATGTTAGAGCTACCATAGGAAACTAAAAAGAATACCCCTCAGTGGGCCATTAGGATATCATCTACAGCCTCAAAACCGCATTTGCCTTTGGTCTACATGGACTACCATTAGGATTTCCGATCTCGGCTTGAAAAAGATACCCATTGCAACGCAGTAAGGAACAATGCAGGATGCTAGTGATAAATAATTTCCTTTCACACTCACACAATAAAACCCCAACTCCCGCATAGTAATAAGAACCTGATAAAATTGTGCTTTACATGAAACAAGACCAATGCCACATTTAATACGTGCATGCATGGACACTTTTGGGGTACTAAACTGTTTGACTCGCAGATTTCAAACTAATGGGAGAAAGGAGTGTATGACGTCTTAGTTTTAGCTAGATGTTCAAATTTTAATCTGTGAAACTCCAGCACACGAAACAGTAGAGATAAAAATCTTAAGCTCTCCTTGCAGTGTTAGACAGATTGGCCCTCTGTTAAAAATTTAATCCGGCTAATAAGCTATTTCCTGTCTAAAAAGAAGTCTGTATTTGACTTGATTCCTTTTATTTCCCTAAACGCTTGTCTCGAGCTAATTTTAAATTGTTTGCCGGGGTTTGTTTGGGTAACCTTCAATCGTTGTTACTAAACAATACTCATCTGCTTTCGTCAGAATACGGTAACCTGTTCATAACTGGAATATAGAATCAGGCGGTCAGCTTGTTTAACAAGTAACTACTTAACCCGATGCTAAAACCGTGACCTTTAAAAAGGTTTTCGTTTTTCGGCCCTTGCGTGTGGGTTGTACTTGGGTTCATGTGACGTACCAGGGGGATCACGTTTTGGCCAGCACCTTGGCGTTCATTAGCACTCCATCAAGTTCTTCGTGGTGGCAAGTTTAATTATCAACGTCTGTGTGTCTGTTCTTGACTGCTAGCAGTCTTCCCGCCCGCTTCAGTCACGAAAGTGTCTCCAAATTGTCTCCCTTTGTTTGTTGACACTGCGGATTTGACGGAGTCAGTGCTCGTATTTTAAGCCCTAAAATCTCCTTCACCCTCTCTTCAACTTCTCAGAACTAGTAATAACATTACGATCTAACCACACCCTTTGGTGTAAAGGACCTACAGGAATATCCATCGTACTGCATCTCGAATGATCAATTTCAAAACCTCAAATAGGCCACAACGTCCTGATTTCTGTTCTGTGATCCGATCAAAGTTGGCGCGCCAAGTTAACTGTTACTAATTCCACTATGCAAAAAAGGTATTGGTCGTTCGTTGCAAAGCTTAGGAAATAGTTTCCGTCTCAGACCTTAATTCTAGATGCTCCATTAAATGTGCACCGGACGTTACCTTGTTGGGTACTATTATTTCTGGAGATAACTTCAGTGGGTCTCGACGGAAAATCGATTTCACTTACTGCTTTAAACGAGATTTACATGCAGGCGTTTGTTTAGACTGATTATAAACAGGTCGTTTCCTGATTCCAATACCTCAAGACTGAAGTAGGATTTATTTCATATACTTTTTTAACTAAAAACAACGGCGATAATCTTTATTGTACCGATATGAATTACAGTTTGAAACAAGAAAAAATACTTAGTACTTCGAGCTGCCTAGAAAAAGCGCGTGAGGGTTAAGGGAGCCAGGCAGCCAGTTTTCCTTTTAAATTAATGGCAGAGATAAATTTAAAAGTCGGTACATGACAAGTTATTATAAAATTAGGGGTAAAAAGGGCGTACACAATTACACACAAACCACTAACGACATTCAAGAGTTTGTTTGGCCTGACCAGAAACGATTTTATAAAAGAGCATTGACGTCTGCCAAGGTAATAAAAAGAAAAAAAGATGCTTCCTACTGTAACGGGACCACTTATCAGAGGATCAAATTTGTGAAAAAAAAATAGATGGCTGACCTGGTGATACAAATTTGATGAATGTCGGCGGCCACGTTCCGAAATAAATGAAAACATATTTATTCAAAAAGAGTACTGACCACAATAATATTTTAAATATTACCAGAGGTGGGGGCTTAATTTGAACCTTAAAGGAATGTGCCATCAAGAAATACAAATCGGAAACCTTCGGGGGCTGGCGAAAACCCATTTGTAAAGCTGATCCGCTTAATCCAGAAGGCTAGTCCTTTAGCATGTTTTCAAGTTAGGAAATGGAAAAGGAATGACAAGGTTCCATGCGAAGAAACGTTTTAAATTCACTTGTAACATGCAAGAGGAATTGTGGCACTCGAAATAAATTGAAGATTTGAAGATTTGAATATTAACAATGAAGAACACTTCTAAGATTTCGTTCACAGGCCCAGCGATAGGAACCACCCTTTTCGGCATCATAATAAAGATCACCAAATGAAACCACTGCTAGGTAGCTTTCATTTGATTGGTCACATTTTAGGGCTTCACCCACAGATTCAATGGCGCCACGAAATGACCTGCTAAGTAGGTACATAGCTTCCATATGATGTAATTGGGATCTCGTCCATTAACTCAAAAAGTAAGAAACACCACCAGACCGAACGAAACAGTGCTTTGCTCTTATCTCAATGATCAAGGCTCGGACCGACCACTGTACCTCTAGTCTCCTTCGCAGCCGTCTTTCGGGATGTCACGCAGGGGAGCGTTGCGTGACATCCCGAAAGACGGCTGCGAAGGAGACTACTGTACCTCTGGTTCGTGACTGGCACTTGGAGTCCTGCCCCAGTTGTTCAAAGCCCGATTAAGCTAACCCTGGGTTAGAGTGAACTTTGATTCCAGTTTCTTTACAAATTCGCAAAGATTTTCCCGAAAGATTTTTGCTTGTCACTTGTGACTTACACTTTTCTTCCGATTCGGTCTAAAACCGCTTTTTGAAAGCGCTTTCAGAGGGCGAAATAAAAACGTCGGTTAATTTTTAATCGAGGGTTAGCGTGAATCGGTTTTCGAACAACCGGGCCCTGGGGGAGTAAACATACTTGCAGGCCCAGCTTGAAGACAATCCCTCGGATCTCGTGCTAAGAAAATAGAACGCTGATTCTTGCGTGATCTAACTAAAGCAGAGATGAATAGAACAAACAGTTTGGAAGAATTAAAGTGTTATGGTTAACGTGATGTATAGTTAACAAAAGGAGTTTTTCTCAACTCGCTGGCGTGGGCACTGTCGTTGCAGCGTCACGCTGCGAAGTGATATAGGCTGATGTAGTTTAATTTCCACTCCCCTTTCCCCACTTCCCCCACCCCTCGAAAGAAAAAAAAATAAAGGAAATGAAACAAGGGCAAAGGAGGGAGAGGAGTTCTTCCATGCTTGGTGTAAAACGAACGCAAATAAAACACAGTGCAACCCGGCTCAGAATTCGTTCGGTGTATAATACCGAAACGTTTTTCCTCGTGTGTGTGTGCTTTTCATATTACTTTTTTCCCTCTCAGCAGGAGGGACCTGAATGCCCTCTTTGGAGACAAAGAAAAACATGAGATGATAGCAATGCTTGTCTGCCATTCAAATCCGGGGAATAATGCTTGGGATTTTATGTGGGCATCGCGTGTTTGCAAATCGCGTAGGAAATTGAATTTGCAATAAAAGTAAAAATGAAAACATTCTTAACGCCGTTGACGTGCGTGACTGTCTTGGAGTCTCATTAAGGAAGTCTTTGAGAGGCGATTAACGCCGCAGGTTTTAGGCAACTATAAAACCAGACAACGATTTGGACTTCTCCTCTTACCCCTATCATCTCTGTGCTCGGTTTCCTTTAAAGACGGTAACTCTCCCTGGGGCAAGAAGTGCTAACTGGTTTGAGCCACTGGACAAAGGTATGAACGTTTCATAACATTGGAATGGTATATTTGAAAATACTTACCGTTCTGTGTTGCTATTGGTTACAATGGCTTTGTATTATTGTACCGTTGTTTGATGTAACAAGGCCATGGCTTGCACAACTAAGTGTCACATGGTAAACATTTTTGCATCTTTTCGAAGAAGCTTGTTGAATTTCAAAATCATTTTGGAAGGACTTCGACTTTGTACTTCTCTTGTTTCATGGCAGAGTGGTAGGCTTTCACCCCGTTCTTCACTAGCAATGAAAAAGAAAAATATTTCTTTCCTCTCGCTCCGTTGCCATGCAGAGGAGTTGTATATCTCAGCGGAAGTTAGAAGGCCACCTTCGGTTTCCCGGCATTGGCTGTGCAGCAAGGTTCATTGTCCACTTTCGAAGATGCACTTGTGTGACGAAAGTGAACTGTGTTGGTTTTTTCTGACAGAACTAGATTATGGTTTGCGCAAAATTAGTGGGGAAATATGCTATCTGAATGAGTTGAAAGTGGTGTTTTCATCGGTGAAAGATCGCCGGAGAAGTATAGCGCAATCTAAAACTCGAGGATCTCGAATCATATGCAAGCATATGTCTTTTACCCAGCGCTAACAGGCAGACTGTTTAAATTCGGTTCTATAGCTAACTTGTTATACGTTTTCATCGGAATTCAGAACACCCCGCCAGAGCCAACATATGGAAACTATACGATATAATTTTCCTGTGGTGTCATTTATGGTGAGGTGAAAACTGATAAAGTAAAAGTTGAGCGTTTCGGTGAAACCTTAAATTGTGTTCCTTAGTATAAAAAACACCTTTTCGATATCGTTTAGCGTTACGTTCCTTTCAAGCTGTGTACATGCTGCACTGGGTGCCTCTAGCTTTGTACTGAATTCCTTAAACCACTGCAGTAGTAAGCGACACTCTGCCCAGCGTCACAGTTAACTTTCCTTGTCTTTCTTTAACGGTTTAACAAGTATTCTCATTCAATTACAACCAATATAACGACCTCATTTTATATCTGTCCTTGAGTATTTATGGGCAAAGGGATCATTTTGTAAAAGAAGTTGGGTCGAATTTGACCTTATAGTTTTTAATCGGCTGCTGTAAAGCTAGCAAAAACGGAAAGTGTAAAGTTTATATTTTCATCTTATGCTGTCAGGGAAGTCCTGTAATGTGACAATGCCCAGCAGAGAAAGCGTAGCACGTGTGCTTGGAAGCGCGGGGGCGTGGTCTTTCGACATCTATTGTTCCATAGAATACAGGGCTTTCTTCACCCACAATACGGTTTTAAAAGCAAGGGCACATTCCCTAGTTCCGACAAACTTGAATGGTTCTTTATTGTTTCTGTGTAGTGTCATGTCCGGGACTAGGCGCCAGTTTTGAAAAGGATTTTCCGTTGTTTTGTGCTTTACTTGGAGGATATCAACTCCCCTATAAATCAAGTTCACCAGAGGCTGAACGTCGATGCCAAAACTTTAGACTCTTTAAACCTGGCTCCGTGTTTTTAGAGTTAGCAAACAAATGTAATCTGTTATGTGAAGCTAAAGCGACATGCACGCAACGCAAGACTAATTTACATGATGCTTTGCACTTTTAAACAGTTGTCAGATTAATTTTGTAATTTAGCAGACATAAGGGATAAAACGGAGTTGCCGTAAACTTTTCTGTAGTATTTTCCCCTTGATGTTTGTACGTCGACGCACGTGGTAGTTGTGGCATGAAATGTAACCACCACATGCCCGGTGATATTGTGCGACAGTTCTTGGCACGCTACACGGCTTTTGTAGTACTTGGTCTCAACCATACAATTGCGCCCAGTTTAGTGAGATATCCATGAAAAAAAAAAGTGGATTAAGAGTGCTAAGTACTGCGTAAACGGTTGTAAAATTCGACGTGTGTATTTCCGGTGACCTTTGTATCTGTCGCGGCAGAGTCTCCCTTGCTGGCGCATGCGAACGGCTGAAGCAGACAGGACTTGATAACTCTTAAATTTAGCTTTTCTTAAGATTAGGATTTATATATGTGTGAGAAATGCAAATGGAAATACTTCGTGATAGTCAAGTTTGTTGTTGTTAGTAAGGTTGCCACGTTCGTCCCAGTGTTACTTCAACGTTCTTAGAACCCAAAACAGCAAATAACCGTACGTCAGTCCCTCCAAACTAGGGCACTGGATGGAGTTAATTTTAATCAAACGGTAGACCTTCATGGAATGAAAAATACTGCCGCATGTTACTCTGAAGCCCTGAGATTAGCTTACTAATTTGTAGTTGGTCGGTGTGGACAGTCTTGTTTTGCTTTAGCTGGAGTCATAAGTACATGAAAGTAAACTCACTGTTCCCGTTTTACCGATGGAAATCCTCTCAAATCCGGAGGTGCTATTCAAAACAATCAGGACTGAAGCAGATTGGATGGATTTACAGTGAACAAGACTCTTACAACGGTTCCGCCAAAGACCATGTGCTATCTCAATTATTGAGTTAAGTCTTTTCCCCTTTTCGTTTCCTGTTTTCTTTACCATTTCAGCGTGCAACGTGCAATTTTGATTTCCTCAGGTCAATTTTCCTGTCAAAAGTACATGATTCTTTTATTACGTGGCCAAAAAGTGTAATGGAACCCTTAGAGTCGGTATTCACTCTTATGCCACTAGTTTGCTTGCCTTACGCTCACTGCCAAAGCAGAAGCTTCAAGGGCTCTAGTCGAAGAGATAAATCGTAAGTTCATTGTGTTGACCTTATGGTCTTGTTCCAAACAGACGTATACGTAATTGAGATTATTGTCCTCGAAGTAATGTGACCTCGTTTTGGATGATAGAGAGTGATTTGTTCTTGAGGGCCCAATGTGTAGCGTTCATGGGTTCAGCTAGTGCATTTACGCTAGAGCCCGCCGCCCCTTATTCACTGCCACGGATAACGCACTGACATGGCACGTTAAAAAGTGCTGCCATATGACGGCTCTAACTTTGTTTTTGCTGTAGCTGAAGATAATACTCAGCGAGTGGTGTCCTCAGGCTTTAGTTCGGCTCACATACTATTTTTCCGTTTATCTTCGAGCTGCAATGAATTTAAGCAAAAGGAACCACCTGATTTTGCAGTATCCATTCTAGTCAGTGACGGCAGTTTCATTTTCTCGTCTAATCAGCAGTCCAATTCCATCTCGGAGAAAACGCGAGAAACGTGAAGACCATCGCACTATTGCTATCTTAGAGTTACCCAATAGCAATTGACGGGTTCATTCTCTTAGTTGCATGATAGCTGATCAAAGCAAGGCAATACAACATGGACGACGTGGTTAAGAGCGTCTATAATTGTGCACTTGGATATTGTCTTCAAGGGCGATGTTTACCTGCTTCGACAGTAGACGCTCTTAACCATGTCTCCCATGCTGTCTTGCCCCTCATTCCACTGGCGTGAATCCGGTTACTATTTTGCCACATCAAGCTGTGATCGTGGCGTGATATCGCACGACCATACCACACACTGCAGACATCCTGGTGATTTACAGAATATTGATCCTTAATCCTGATTGTAGTCACGATAAAGCTGTAGCTGAAAGATTCTCTCTGAAGAAACTTTCGCTTCAGAGCCGACTGTTTTAGTTCGAATAGGCTGGGTGAAGACGTTTTTTTCTTAAAGTTTGGATTGAAAAACGACGTGGTTAATTGTTTATTTTACTCCTTTGGACAGTTTCTTTTTTTAGTCAACGAGCCTCTACAGCCAGCCGAGGGTAAACTTCACGTGATACCTTGATACCTTACTCGGCAATTAGAATTGTTATGTTTATAGAAGAAACAGGTTCTTAGACGAAATGACAAGAAAGCACTCAAAATAGCAACATAATACATATTTTTAAACATACTCAGCGGAAAGAACGTCGGCTTCGATCGTGAGTTAATCGATATTCAGACGAGCCATCCCTTCCTTTCTGGCATCACCGGTCAGCGCTTCCGGTTGGAAAGTCATGGAAGCCATTAACTTCGGGAAGTGCTAGGGGGGATATTTCTTGTTTCGGTTTATGTAATAAAAGTGCAAGGCCGGCTGAATCAGAGTCTGCCCCCCCCCTTCCCCTAAGGCTTTGGTCCTGACATGGTTCAATTCTGTAAGATATCTTCCTTTTCTTTGCAGAACTTGTGCTGCCACGGAATGCGGCAGTTTATGACCTTAGTTTGGGTATTGACTCTAACAGCTGTAGCGGCGGGTAAGTGATTCTTTACGTTACGAGCTGTTCACTGGGCAGGAATATGGTTGGCATTACCGCTTTATCTAGTGTGTGAAGGGCGCTATCCAGTGTATAACATATTTCCCAACCATATCCGAGATTTAAGTTCATCCCCATACTGACTTAATTGTACTAATATTGTGTGGGCTAATACAGAATTTTTCTTCACTTACCTGATCGAAATTGCCTAATAGTGACTCATCCAAAGTTTAACGTTATCCGCGCTTTGTTAAACGAGGACCACTCCCCAGTTGGCCCCAGCTGTTCAAAGCCTGAATAATTTTATCTGGTGGATAACTTACTATGCAGCCGTTTAAAAGTGTGAAATATTTCCGTATTACAACTTACATGGCACTCTCAATTTCCACACATGGTGCTGATTAGCTAAGTATATAAATGTGCTAAAACCTCCGCAAAACTTTTACTTGGAGTATACTTTAACAGCTAGATATTGACTTATAAAGAGTGTCTAAGCTTTAACAACTGGAGCCAGAACATTGATTTTCTTCTTTCTTTTTTTCTTTTTTTACTGTACTGTTTATTTACAACGACACAATGACTTGCCAAAGTTACAATAATTAACACAGAACTTAAAAAATACGTCGACACTGGAGCTACAAAGTTACTTGGGCCCATTTGTCTTAGTATTTTTTTTTAACTGTAAATATATTTTTTGCCGTTTCATATTTAATTTTTACCAACACTTTAAAGACCTTTAAACCCATTTATATTTGGTGGACTGCAATCCCATATGAAAAATTTGGCGATAAGTAATTCGCAATTTATAATACCTAGTATCACGTTTTCCAGAGTGAGACTGATAGAGTGCACTCATTTGTCAATGAATAGAGTTAGGATTGGAACTCGCTGGTCCATAAACGATTTGAATACGAGCAACGGAAAGGAAGAATTGGTTTAATGTTTCTGGTTGGAATTCACAGAAAGAATACTGATATGTCGTGTGTCGTGAAACCTATTTTATATAATTTTCTATTCAGTGGTGTAGGGTGCCAGAACATAAATGGCTGTATCTAACCTTTTGAATCACTCAAACGACGTTAAGCTGTCATTGCGTTCAAGAATCACTGAAATTATAGAGTAATGTTATCTCACTTGGTTCAATAGCAGGCACACCAAGCTTTGACACAAGACCGGATGACAAGATTGTTACTGAAGGAACCTCCGTGACATTCCATTGTAATGCAACAGGGAGCCCACAACCAAATATAACTTGGACAAAAAAAGGAAAGATTGTGGGAAATGGAGATACACTGAATTTTGTCGCCTTTAGGAATGTCTCTGGAGAATACTGGTGTTTAGCAGACAATGGATTAAATGGGACAGTTAATGCTAGCGCCAGACTTGATGTTCTCTGTAAGTAAAATAGTTTCACTCAGCATTACGAGGCCGGTGTGATTTTCAATTTCAGGCGAGTACTCTTTTCTTAGGATGCCCCTTATGGAACACAGATTAAGAAAAAGTAACGATTGTAGCACACTTGGATTTGAAACCAAAAAAGTATGTACTAAGAAAGATCAAAACAAAGAAACAGACAAACAAACAAACCCCCCAAAACATTATGCATTAAACCCGATAGGTTTATCGGTGTGACGTGGGTCCGAATGGCCCGGGAAACTACAGAAAACAAAAACTAACAAAAACTGAATGCGCAAATTCCTTCCCACAAACACACGACTCACCACCATGAATTTTAGGAAAACACCGATAATTTTAATTTAGATATCCATACGCAAATGACACGAATAAACCCTGAATCTAACAAAAAGAAGATATGTCGTGTTGTTTTTTCTTGCGTTGTAATTCACCAGGGCTTCTCCATTTACAGATCCGCCGAGCCTAGCGACAGTACCCAGCGACAAAACTGTCATGGAGAATGCGCTGGCTTCACTGCATTGTCTGGCCATCGGTAACCCTGTGCCGAACATGACCTGGATTAAAGATGGGAACACTGTGGGTACAGGAGAACATCTAAGCTTTAAAGTTAGCAGAAACGACTCTGGGACATACTTGTGCTTAGCGGAGAATGGGCTGAATGGAACTGTCAACGCAAGCGCGTACTTGGATGTGCAATGTAAGTTTTCACAGAAAACTCCTTTTACGCCTTTCTCCCAGATGCTGTGCATCGAAATGTGGCTTGGCCTCCTTCATTAATCGTTTGGTCAGATGGTGTTTCAATCAGCTGTGGGGCAACTAGAGGAATAGCCAAATGATTCGTAAGCGCTCCTCATTTGAAGGTGGAAACGAATTTTGCTATGTTGGTTTGCTATTGTGATGTCCGAAACCAACAATTAGGGTTTACTTCGCCGTGGGAACCTGGCAAATTTTCCTCTGCGTTTTCTTCACTTAGCTCTCTTGTTTTCTTTTCTTTTTTTCTTTTTAGGACATCTGCGACTTTCTGCGTTCGCGCGTTCACCTATATCCCAGCAAAAATATGTAACTGCATGTAAATAAAACTGATTTGCCCCCAAATAGAATTTCTATCTCTTCTTTCCCTTGTTCTTTGTCATCTTTGTCACAATAGAAGAGTAGTACTACGTCGGGTCCTGGAGAGGAGGTACTTGTAGGAAAGACAAGTTCCTTTTTGAGTTAGGCATCGCTCACGTGACTAAGTAGACCATGTGCTTTGTATGTGCTGCGTTCCATTGTGGTGTAAAGAAGTTCTTCTGACTCCCACCACGTCCACTTGCTCCGACCTCCTATTCTGTTTAGGATTGTTTCTTGGATTGCGCTCTTTCTTCGCCCGCACCTTTACTGGGAAAAGCTATTATATTACAGTTTGTTTACGGTTTGTTAGCTCCAAAAAGGCGCCTATGGATCCTTTGTCCATTGCCATATTACTCAAAATTTGCTGTTGTTTCTTGTTGCCCACTAAAAAAAAGCTCAGCCAAGGCAGCTTCAAGGGCTTTTGGTTATAAGGGCCTGGAAAAAATATGTCTATTGGAACGCAGCGTTTTGGAAGTATTTTGGCATGAGAATAATAGTAATATTTGCTAAATGTGTTGTTTCTTGACCTTTTCATAACAAAGCCGCTTTCGGTAACTCCTAATTTCGCAATTGCTTTAGATATCCCAGAACTGACTGAAGCACCGTCTGACCAAACGGTCCCTGAGGGAAACAAGGTGACATTCCGCTGCAGAGCTTCTGGCAACCCCCCACCAGCCATAAATTGGATTCTAGACGGCAAGAACTTGGGGAAAGGAGAAACGCTAACACTTGATGCGCGCAGGAAGGATTCAGGAAAATACTGGTGCATCGCAGATAACGGGATCAGTGACACGGTCAACGCCAGCGCACACCTTGATGTCCAATGTGAGCAAGAAGAGTAAAAGTTTTTGACCTCTCAGAATACAGCTTCGCTAACACAAATATCCCACGATCAGTACTACACACTAAACCGTGTAATAGCCTGGAACAAATATTGATTAGAACGCAGCGTTTTGGAAGTATTTTGACATGAGAATAATAGTAATATTTGCTAAATGTGTTGTTTCTTGACCTTTTCATAACAAAGCCGCTTTCGGTAACTCCTAATTTCGCAATTGCTTTAGATATCCCAGAACTGACTGAAACACCGTCTGACCAAACGGTCGCTGAGGGAAACAAGGTGACATTCCACTGCAGAGCTTCTGGGAACCCCCCACCAGCCATAAATTGGATTCTAGACGGCAAGAATGTGGGTAAAGGAGAAACGCTAACACTTGATGCGCTTAGGAATGAGTCGGGAGAGTACTGGTGTATCGCAGACAATGGCTTCAATGCCACGGCCAACGCGAGCGCGTACCTTGATGTCCAATGTAAGTAACAAAGGTAACAATTTTTTTTTTCTTATTATTATTTTTTGCCAAAATTCAGCTGGGGTCGTAGAAATAGCCCATGATAATACACACGAAACCGTTTTATATCCGGGATATATGCACTGCATTTAAAGCTCCTTACTTTTAGCGCGGTGTTTCGGAAGTATTCTGGAATAAGGCAAATGCTCAACTTGGTAATATCTAGTAACTTTGTAATTCCGGGACTTTTTCCAATAGAGTTGCTTCCGATTAATTTCGCAATTCCTCTAGTTGCTCCAGAGCTGACCGAAAGGCCGTCAAACCAAACAATCTCAGAAGGAAAGAGGGTGACATTCCACTGCAATGCTTCCGGGAACCCTGCACCACAAATAAATTGGATTATAGATGGCAAGAGTGTGGGTAAAGGAGAAACGCTAACACTTGATGCGCGCAGGAATGATTTGGGAGAGTACTTGTGCATGGCAGCGAATGGTATCGGTGACCGGGCCAATGCTAGCGCATACCTTGATGTCGAATGTAAGTGTGGGGCTATATTGTTTGAGACGAAAGGCTTGAATTTAATTAAGATGGGAAAGCTCGGCCTTTTCTTGACTGGCACCGTTGGACCCTTCTTACGAATTGCGTTTGTGGAAGCTCACAGTTATTATGATGGGTGTAAAAAATTGTATTATCACTTTAAAGGGCACTTCGTTGACATTCTGACAAAGTTTCATTTATTCAGATGTCCGTTTCCTCTGAGAGAGCGGAGAATGGAAATTGAGAAGTCCGCTATATGTGTCATTTATCGGTCGCCGCTTTTAGGGAAAGTCTTTTGCTTGTAATCTTAAGGACTAGCGTCGTAGTCGTAGTCGCAGTCAAAACTTGATTGCTTCTTCCAAGCCAACCGGAGCTTCAGCTTCAGAGCGAGCAGGGCACAATCTGGAGAATATCACTGTTTAGCAGAAAATGAATTTAATAAAACTGCTGAAGCGAGCAGTTACCTTGATGTACATTGTACGTAATTTTTATTCTTTCTTCCCTGTGTGGTCGATTGCATTTAGAATTACCAGGCGATCTTTGTCGTGAATCGTAAGAGTACTCATTTTATTTTCTCATGTGAATATGTTTAATACCTTTTCAATGACCTCTGACGCTTGTAACCTACAAAATCTAGATTAGTATAAGAATGTTTTAACTGACATTGGTCGAAAACTGTGTGGGGAAGTACCGCCCTGTATTGAAAGTGCACAAAACAATAAATCTTGTTGACGAAAAAACCCAGTAATCTTTGTATTTTGTTTCTAGTTAAGCCTGAAAAGACAAATCTGTCCGTCAATGTGGATATCACTAAGCGTGTTCCATTTGGTATGTCCATCAAGTTCAATTGCACCACCTATTCACATCCAGATGCGCACGGATTCAAATTCTACCGTGACCAAGAGCTACTTGGTAGCATCAGCACAGGTTTCTACCATCTGCAACTTCAAAGGAGTGGCATATATTCTTGTGTACCCTTCAACAGTGCGGGAGATGGGGCGAAGGCTAGGCTGGTAATTGAGGTTATGGGTAAGTCTGTGAATCCTTCACTTTCAAAAGTCTGCAAAATGTTGTTGGGCATTCACTGAAAGGTGAAGCCTTTAAATCATAGTGACAATGAAGATGAAATAAGCTAATGTAGTTCACCTTTGTATTTATCTTATTGTTTTGTATCTTACCTTATGTATTCCTTATTTAATTCTTAATATTTATTTAGCTCGGTCTAATTAGCACCTCGGGTGGTGTATCCTTTTACTTAGTTTAAATAAAAATGATTGATGTATTGGGTGGCGATAATAATGGGTAACTTTAGCCGCTAAATGTGTTGACATGGTTACGCGTATATAAGATTCACGTCGAGAGAACATTGTTAGGGTGCAAGCTTGGCGCTCTCTGTTCTGATTTTCTTTTTTCTCGTTGTCATAATTATCAATTCAGTTAATTATAAGTAAACAATGGAAAGGAGCCCTAAGTCTTTGGCAAAATGTGCTTTAACACATCTCTTCATTTCTCTTAGCTTGGAAGCCATCCTTCGAGAACGATCTTTTCGGTCCGTTTTATCTTTTCAAGGGGATCCAAGCACGTTTACCCTGCAAGCCTTTCGCAGAACCGTATCCAACATTCAAATGGTTCAAGGATGGGATGGCCCTTAGATATGGCAAAAACGAAAGCTACATGGTTGATTCAAATGGCTCACTGGTTATTCGAAAAGTAGAGGAGAGTCACTCTGGAAAGTACACTTGCGTGGCTCGGAACCACTTGGGAGAGACTAATGCAACAGCTTATGGTATTTTGCTTGGTAAGGAAATATCTAAGAACATCCAGACTTCAAGTTGCGTATTTTTTAATTGCTCCAAGTAAGCGGTCGTCTCTGATTGTTTGGAGAAATTTGATTGATCCGGCATTGATTATCTTCCTCTAATTAAATTGTAGTGGCCCTTGCGAGAGTAAAAGAATTAGACGGAGGAGACGAAAGCAAAAGTGTTTGCTATAAATAGCATGCTAAACGGCCTGTCCGATATTTCGGTTTTGAAAATGGTTTTAAGATTAGTAAATACTTTACGAGATGCTCTTGTTAGTAAGGCTCGTTTCCTTTTTTTGTTGAAAGACGTGTTGAACCTCTAAGGCTTTGCACAGTGTCCATTTTATCGAATACGTCGAACTCAGATACTTTGTGAAGTTCTAAAAATCTAATATATACCTCACAGGAAGTTTGGAAAGCACGAGAAAAACCTTACCAAGAGCACTTGTGCACTGCTAAATGCATGAACCAATTGTTATAACATTGGTAGAATATTGTCTGTAGAGCGAGAGTTATGTCGTAGGCGTTTTCAGCAGGTCTGTGTGGTGCACGACACTCGCAATTAGTGAATTTAATTTCGTTGAATTGCTTGCCAGTTGTGCTGTGCTACCAACCGTCAGTTCCCCGACGTTTTCAGCCTTTGTCCTTCCGAATAGCGAGCTACACGTCTCTCTTTAATTAGAACTGTTTTGCCTATGTTGATGTTTCTTAACAGAAAGAACAAAGATGGTTGTCAAGCCCCAAAACAGAACAGTCGCGGAGGGCTCGTATGTGGAACTACACTGTAACGCAACTAGGGATGCCTCGTTAGAATTAAGGTACATCTGGAAAAGAGATGGAGCTGATATTACAGGTGACTCCAACATCGAATGGCAGGAGAGATTACATGTCTTGAAACTATCAAACATTAGTTTTGAAGATGCTGGAGTGTACACTTGTGTTGCGTTTACACCCGAACCCAGAGGATCTGAAGACAGGGCGTCAGCTGTTGTGACAATTGAAGGTACTGCCATTAGAAAAGGAATTGTACTTTTGTAGGTCTGGCTGTCTCTTGGTATGGCAGTCCGTCTCTGTCCATCTGTCTGTCTGTCTCCGCCTCTATCTGCCTGCCTGTCCGTCTGTCACTATCCGCCCGACTGACTCTCCTTTTGTCTGACTTTCTGTCGTTGTGTTTGTTTACCGGGTTTGCTTCCAGGGGTGAACATCGGTGATGGCGGGTTGAGCAGACGCACGACAATATGGAATCTATTTAATTTGTTAAATGTCACCATGGTAATCATACGAAACGGCCAATGAAAACGCGACTTTTTTTCCCAGGTGCTCCGTCTCCTCCAACCAACATCCAAATAACCGATTGCAGCAACAGGCGAACCAACATTTCGTGGATGCCTGCTATTTCAAATGGCGCCCAAGTAACTCACTATGTAGTTGAACAGGAAACAAATCATGATCCATTTGTCTTCAACGTCATCCCAAAGGTCACCAATCTTAATTCTACGTCATTGTCGTTGGAACTGCCGGGATGGTCGACTCTTCGTTTCCGTGTGAGGGCTGTAAATAACGTTGGACGAAGTCGCCCCAGTGAAGCAACAGCGGAAGGAATTTGTAGTACTCCGGTTGGAGGTAAGATTACTAGGACAAGTGAATGTATTACCTTCTTATCCCCTCTTCCTCTACCTATTCCTCCTCTTCTGTCCTTCCACCGGCCATTTATAAAGTCACAGAGGACCACACAACACACAAAGAAAGTGTCGCATCTTTTTGCTGTAGGGAAGCACGTGCCAGACTTCACTGACCCTGAACTGAAGACCAGCACCAGCTGAAGAATTGCCCGCCCGGTCAAAAATTGCCTTTTACGGTATTGCTGGCCTTGCAACTGAATGAATCAGTTTGTTTATCTTGCCATTCCCCTTCCGACACCTAAACTACGTATGACGCTGTGGTGATGAACATTGGAAAAGAATGATTGTAATAGAGCTTTGAATTGACCTCGTTGGAATTTTGAATTTTTATTTTGCATTGTCTTTCCAACAGTTCCTCAGATTAACCCAGCGAATTTGAGAGGAATCCCAAAAAAGGCAAACGAGCTCTCTATCGAGTGGACTGTAAGTATCAAAATACTGATCCCCATCAAATATTGGACGTGTAGATTGGTTTGACCTTTACAAACTGACTTTTGGGGGGTTATTCTACATTTCTGTCAGAGATGTATGCAATTGTGAAGTGTGTTTTTTCCCGTTTTTTTGAGAAAGTTGTAGTGTTTAGACGTTGGACTACAGAGCCGAGAGCACTTAACATTTCTTTCATTAATTTCGCCGTTTTGTTATTATTTTTTTCCTTTGTACTCACTAAGGAGTAAGAAATTGATAGACCATGGCTAGCAACAATGACCATCATGCTGTTGTTATTGTTGTTGTTGTTGTTGTTGTTATCTAGTCTGCGTCAGTATTAATCTTGACAAGTATTTTCATGAAAACTTCCCTCTTAACGTGAATTAACCCGTGACTATACTGTGTAAGTATGCATGTTACCTTCAATCACGGTGACCGAGAAGAATATACTAAGTTGCATTTTTGTTTTACTAGCCCGTGTCCAAAACAGAATGGAACGCACCTGGTTGCTACTATATCCTGAAATACAGACAAGGTAACTCTCGTGAATGGATGACAGAAAAGATTGGGGATCCAAGTGTGAAAAAATTTTCAGTGTCAAATCCCGGATATTACCAGCCCTGGGAGTTCAAGATCTCTGTGGGGAACCACGAAGGCCTCGGACCGGAGAGTCCTATCAGGCACTCGTTTTCCGGTCAGGATGCGCCGGCTGTGAAGCCGGAAAGTGCCAAAATGGAAGTTGTAACTGACAGCAGCGTTGTGCTGGCCTGGAAACCAGTAAAATTAACTCGAGGAAGTGTTGACGGATACAAGGTAAATATAAAGGTGGCAACGACGCTATTTTTCGCAGATGTTTTACAGAGGTTGATGATGACATATAATCCCGGACAAGAGGTCTGGGTGCAAATTTTACGATATAAATTGTGTGGTGCCAAAGCTATCATGAATGTTGCTCCACGCACTCTGCAGTGAAAACGCCACAAAATAATTCAGTCTTGCTGTGTAACTGAGTGACGCAATGGTCAGGGCACCAGGTTTAAATCGCGTCCTGACAACCGACTGGATTTGGCTTTGATAGTCCCGATCTCCACTCCGCCACGTATTGTAAATACCAATTTTTCGTTCACGGACGACACCTACGGGAGAGGGGTGACTTTTGGTTTGCATTAATGATTATGCCCGTGTAGCTCTCCGTGAATAAATAACGCAAGGCGAATTTGCCCTATAAGACTGGTATCCTTGATTCGATCAGTAGAGACTTTTTGATGCTTGTATGTATATCTCGGCAGATTTATTACTGGGTTATTAAAAGTGACTCAGTAAATTCTCGACGACGAAGGCAAGCCATTCCGAGTGCGGCAAATGTCCTTGATGTAAAGGGAGGCGACACTCGGGAAGTCACTCTGACGGGACTTAAGCCTTACACGAACTATCAAGTGGTAGTCAAAGCATTCAACAGCGGCGGAGAGGGGCCCGCGAGTGACGTTATCGTGGTTGAGACTTCGGAGGGAGGTTTGTTAAATGCTAAACCGTCTAAAATTGACCCCTTTTGGGGTTGAAACAGTTACAAGTTACAAGTTTATTAGCTCCTTATTTTACTGTTACAATAGTAAAGGCTGCACTATCCCCCAAATAGCAAATGTTAATCTAGGCGGGCAGAGTCATTATCAAAAAGTACAAAGAAGTCTTAAATAGTGTATTTTTAAACTAATTAATTAATTAATTAAAATAAATAAATAACCCAATAATAAAGAGATAAACAACGATGAATTAATTAATATGAACACAGTTTAAGAAAATAAGGGAAATACGTCTCAACATACTTAATTACAGCGTTCACAGAAGCCAAGTTAACATTTATATGACAGACGTGGCTTCATGCATACCAAAGCAAAGGTACCGCAGAGATCGTGGGTTCAAATCTAGTTGAACCCCCGGGATTTTTTCCGATTGGTATGGGTATTTACAATGGCGACCCGTAGAGTAACGCTTACTGTATCGGGAATTACAGAGGCACACATGTCACCTAAATACTGCGTTTTGTTGGCTGTCACCCTTATGAATTATGAATGACTTTTACAAGCTATCTTGTTTCACTACCAATCTATCTCGACTGCGAGCAGTCCCTTCAAAGTCGCGTAACTGAAGCTCTTTCATTTTGCTAACGCGTACGCGTGTTTTATTTTCCAGAACCTGGCCCACCATCGGATATGCAAACGTTTGCATTCGGAGAGTACATTCTCGTCACTTGGAAACAACCCAGAAAGCCTAATGGTATTATTACAAAATATGAAGTTGGGTTCGCTGAGTACAATGATCCCACGCGCTGGACTGCGCCCGTTTCTATGGAGACCGTTGAGCCTACTGTCTTCAAGAAGCTCCTACGTAATGCAGCATTCGAGACGAGTTATATGGTGGAAGTGAGGGCACAAACCCGTGAAGGGTGGGGCGAGAGCGCTAAAAAGACAGAAACAACAGTCCAGAGATCGGGTGAGTTAAGGAGGCACTGATGTTTTGTTAGGCTCCCTTTATAAAATAGTTGATTCGCGGGTACTTCGAAAGTCCTTGAGAATCCTTTATTGGATTCCTCATATGTTATAATATGCTGTTTGAAAGGGGAGTCATCATTAAGTGGTGAAGTCGGTGTCCAAAGGTCGTGTCAAACTAAGTCTGTATTCTTATTCATCAGCTCCTGCCAAGCCAAAGGCTCCTACAGTTGTCGGAGCCGGAGAGGACTCTGTCACTGTCATGTATAATTTTGCAGTCGGTGGAGGGTGGACCAATGAGTTCAAAGTTTTGTTCAGAAAGAAAGGTGATAACGGTTTCCTGGTTTGGTGCGTTGATTTACCTCTCTATGGAGGTGATGTGAATCATAGAAATATCTTTGGCAGCTTGAGAGAGTAAAGTTTTCACAGTAGTTGTTAACATTTCTTCCTTTGTTCGTTCTTTCCTTGCTTTTCGCACTCTTCCTTTTCTATTCTTTATGCTGTTTCTTATGTCTCTTATCTATGAATGACCTTTAACAGAGGAAGGTGGCGAATTCCAAGAAACCAATTGGGTGAAGCATTTCCCCAAGAACATAACTGAAATCGGCGATCTTGAGCAAGAGGTTTATCAATTAAAGACTGTTGGTAGAAACACTGTGGGGACAAGTGCCGAGAGTGACATTATAGAGGCCAGTCCAAAGCAGGCTCCTGCGGCCTTCGGTAAGCTACTAGATCCTTGTATTTACCGAAGAATGCGTGGCAAACAGATGTTTTCCCTTCCCTATTCCCTAGCTTTGCTGCTCCCGGACTGACCCACCCACCCACCCACCCACTCTCTCACCCACCCACCCACCCACTCACTCACTCACTCACTCACTCACTCACTCACTCACTCACTCACTGTTTGACTGACTGACTGACCGACCAACGTAGGTTACTTTTGGTAACTGAAATCGTTAAGGTCTCCTCACCGTTTGGCACTGCTACTGCCACAATCCATTAAACTGCATCCTGTTGTCACATCACTTTCAGGTGGTCGAGGCAGCCACTCTGTTTATCGCTCGGATTGGTTCATTACTCTCATGATTATTTCTGCCGGCACACTTCTTCTCCTCGTTATTATTTTTACGTACAGACGTTGGAGGCGACGAGGAAGCGCTGATTTGAAAGGTACGGAGGTTGCATGATCCTTTTCAAGTAGAAAACTTGTCAACTAGTAAAAGGAGACTTAATAATACCGTTGAAACGGGTGCAAGCTGGTGAGGGCCAATACAGTCTATGGGGACTTTAACGTTGACCTATGCAACTCGTATCAACTACTTTGCAAAGGTTTAAATAAAACAGCTAACTCTGCCCTTTTTTTGTAGTTCCCGAGCATGAGAAGGAAGCAGAAAAAGAGCAAATGGAGCCAGAGACAGGAAGCATATCCGTCGAAATCAAACGGCGTGGAGAATGGAAAAAGTCTCTCCAGGACAGGCTAGATGTAGAATCGCAAGACAGTTTGGACGAATACGGAGGAGAAACTCCGTACTTCACCGAAGACGGTTCTTTCGTAGGTGACTTAGAACAAGGCCGCAAAAGAGAGTCCGTCTATGATGAAATACCTGATCCTACTGTTTAACTCTTTTCCTTTAGATTTAAGAATTAGCTGTGATTCCTAAATAGCCAGAGATAAACACCATCACTTCAAAGTTCCACTCGACAGCTTTCATTTGAAAGACTCGACAACAGCTTCACTTAATATTGC